>WSFP011468343.1:0-18080 GCA_009831015.1 Picea engelmannii
CATATCTAGGAGGTTGTTCCATGTAGATTTATTCTTGCAAATCACCATGTAAGAAGGTGGATTTGACATCCATCTAAAGGACTTCTCATTCATGTGAGGCTGCAAGGGCTAGAACAAGGCGAATTGATTTCATTTTGGCTACAGGGGAAAATGTTTCACTATGGTCAATTCCTTCAACTTGGGAAAATCCTTTCGAAACTAACCAATCCTTGTGTCTTTCAACACTTCCATATGTTGCATACTTAGTTCTGTAGACCCATTTACATCAGACAATTTTTCTTCCTTTTGGAAGAGGTACAAGATCCCAAGTATCATTTTCCATTAAATAATGATACTCTTCATTCATTGTCGTATCCCAATTTGGATGAAATGAATCTTATACAAATGTCTCTAGATCATGAGTCTATGAAACTTGAGACAAAAGAGAAGAGGCTCATTGGAACTGTGAACGTGTCTGATGTTGATCTAAAGGATCACCGACAATATCACCAACTACTTCTCGTGTTGAATGGACCCATTTAGGAAGTGGTGGTGTTGGTGTAGGTTTAGTTTCAATGGACTCATATAGAGGAAGGTCAACAGACGGAGGTGGATTTTACTCCTCACCGTCATCATCTAAAGAAGAAGAAACTAGAATAGTAACAGAAGAAGGCACAAATGTCGAAGATGGTTCGCGGGTCGAAGAAGGCACAAATGTCGAAGATGGTTCGCGGGTCGAAGAAGGCACAAATGTCGAAGATGGTTCGCAGGTCAAAGAAGGCGCATATGTCAAATTAGGATCACATGCCAAGATATTCTCATCAAATTTAACATCTCCTTTTATAATAATTTCATTACAATGTGGTTGAAGAAGTTTACAACCTTTGACATCTTCATACTAACCAACAAATATACACTTCTCACTTTTAGGATGCAATGTTTTCCTTTTCTCATCGGGAATGTGAGCCCATGCTACACTACCAAATACATGGAAGTGACATAAATATGACTTAATTTTAGTCCATGATTCTTCCGGTGTTATATTTTTAAGATCCTTTGTGGGAGTGTGATTTACTATGTAATTTGAATAGTTAATGTCTTCCTCCCAATACTTTAGACTTAATACCTTAGATTGGATCATACAATTAGAAATTTCTTTTAATGTGCGGTTCTTTCTCTCATAAACACAATTTTTTTGTGGTGTATATGGAACAATGTGTTACATTTGGATGCCCTATGCAGTGCAGTAACTTGTAAATTAATTGTTCATATATTTTCCTCCATTATTTTTTCTAAACATTTGAAGTTGATGTCTAGATTGCTTTTCTACAAGGACCTTGTAAGCCAAAGATTTGTCCAAAAATGCACTCTTAAGTTTTAGGAAGTAAACCAAGGTGCATCTAGAAAAGTCATCAATGAAAGTTAAGAAATACTTGCACCCAGAAAAAGAAGGAGAAGAAAGTGGACCACACAAGTCACTGTGAACAAGACGCAAAGGGGTCAAGGCATGCCAAGAGGAATGTATGTCAAAATTGTCCCAATGACATTTGTCAAGAACACAACTGGCACAAAAACTGTATTTGTATGAAACAGGAGAAAGACCAGTCACCATCTATTGATTACATAGTTTCCGCAATGAGCGATAGTTTAGATGACCAAACCAATCATGCCAAAGTTTTCTCAAGTAATCGCTATGAGGAACAAAAACTGATGGAAAAGATGATGAACCAAAGTTGTAAAACTTGTACAACCTGGTAATATCATAAGCAATTCCAGTTGCAAGAATATGCTAAGGATCTTTTAGATCCTTGATTACAACTTGGTGAGGTGAAAACTCTACGGTTTTACCTTCACCTGAATGAGTGATTTGATATACTGATAAAATATTGTTGGAAATATGTGGAAAACATAATACATAATTAAAATGACCATTATCTACCTGAAATGTTCCATACCCTACAACACTAAGAGATCTATCATCACCAACAAATATTTCCTTGGTGTTACATTCTTTTAGAGAACAAAATATGGCTTTATCGTTAGCCATATGATAAGATTCTCTAGAATCAATAAGCCACTCTTTAGAAGAAGAAGTAGAAGTTTCATTGAAGGAGAAACTAGAAGTAGAGAGTGCATGTCCATGAGAACAATAAGAAGAAGTAGAATCTATATCGATGTTGTGCTTCTTCATCGCTGCTTCTAAAGCTTCCATCTTCTTAAAACATTTGGACTCATCGTGACCATATTTCCCACAAAAGTTGTAATGTTTGTCAGTATTATTATTTTTAGATTTTGCTCCTTTGTCACCATTAAGAGCAGAAGTTGGCTGAGAGGTTTTGGGACCCTTGTTTTTTTGTTATTGTGGCAAGGATGTTACTTCTTGGGATTTTTGGATTTATCTTTCTACTGGGCCACTAAGGTTTTGTTGGAGGTACCTGCAGTGTTGATCACTCCAAGTTGCACAAGCTTATCTTGATCTCTAATCAAAGCATCAAAAAAGGAATCAAGAGTGGGTTTTTGATAAGAAGTCCCTAGAGCTTCTATGGTGGCATAGAAGGTAGATACAAACACCTAATATGCACTACCAAGCTTAGCAAGAATAATATATATGCAATGTTCATCATCCAAGTTTATTCTACACTCTTCACATAAAATTCTAAGTGTTTTGAACTTAGATAAATAGTCCTCGATGCAATAAAAATCATTTGGACTTAAGGCCATTGCCTTATTTTCTATCTGGTGGGCTCGAATAATATTGTGTTTACCAAACACAACTTTAAGCTTTTCCCAAGCTTTATTTGGGGCTTCAAGTCCTTGAAGGTGAAACCTTAAATAAGGAGAGATGGACATTCTGATTAGTCCATGATCTTCATCATTCCTATTAATCCATTTGACATACTTGTCATCATCATAGGGTTCTTCTTCCTTTCCCAAGGTAATCTGGTACAGTCCTTTACTTCTTAATAAATCCTCCATATGGGATTTCCATTGGAAGTAGTTGGTGTTGGTAAGATAAAGATCAATGGGATAAGCCATATGAAGTATGCAGTGAATATGGATTTAAAATTTGAAACCGATGGTCTAGATGGAAAGATATCAAAAAAATAGGTTGTTTAAGAAAACAACACTAAAAACAGACTTCATATGTGAAAGTTATGTTATTTTTAAAAAAGACACAAATGGTAACCAAAGAGCCACATTGCAGGTAGAAGTTGGTCCACATGGTAATACTCCTCCTAATAACCTCACTTTTACAAATAAGTTTCTTATGAAGTTATCCATTTTTATAGAATAAGAAGGATCATTTTTACAATGAAGTTACTTTATAAAAGAAAGTTGTATGCAAAATTAATAACGTTAAAATAAAATATTAAAGCTACTTATAGTGATTCACTTTTATAATTTAATTGAAATACACTTTACAATGGATGCATAAACGTTTTCAAAAAAGTAACAAAAGCAAGACTTGAACTCAAGACCTCTTACTTAATAAAACAACTTTTAACCAAGTGAGGTAGTGCAAAACATATTGTATTGTTTAGAAGGAGGATTGGGGTTGTTGTTGTTGTGGTGGTGGTGGTGGTGGTGCACGTCCTTGGAGAGAGTTCTCATAAAAATATTTTTCGATACAAGAAAAAAATTCCGCTTCTCGACGATAGCAAGGGTTAGATATCAGTTAGCTTACTCGAAAAATGCAATTTTCCCTCTATTTCTGATTTACCAAGATCACACAGAGTGCAGGACAAAGAACATACATAGACATAAAACCCTTTCTGATCTGTTTCTGATTTGTTGAGATCAAAATAGGCATGGGGAAAAGAGAATACATAGATCCGAAAGAGTAGAAACTTGAAAATAAAAGAAACAAAAAACTGAAATAATAACTTTGCAAAATTTTAAAAGGGTGTATTCTAGCTGTATACCTCTAGATCTGACTGAAATGGTCTTATCTTGGGAAAATGGAAACCTTTTCAAGTGAAACGAAAATCATTCTGGAATGAAACGAGCGCTCTGGACGCAATGGAATATTCCTATCAATCCATAAATGTACGAAAATGGCAGAAACCAAAGATAATTCAACACAGTTTCACGATCTCGATCACAACATGAGTGGGTCTTCAAATGCACTATGATACCTTGTTCGACAACACATGTATTCCAACAGAGGATGAACACCTTCAATAAACACTCACACAACCAAATCAAAGATAAAAAAAATTGATGTTTTCACGTAGTAAAATCCCTACGGGGAAACATCCACGACCCCAACTAACATGGCCACTAGGAACAATTTATTAATGCAAAAAAAAATCACAGAGAGATTTACAAGAGATTTTCTCACAATCGATGATCGAAAAATGACAGGCTCCATTCTCTTTAAATAGAAATCATGGACCAATTAAGTGTTAAGCCACAGACCATTGTAGCTGTTAAGATTGATGAGAATATGGACCATCAGATCACTCTATGTTGGGAACATATCATGGTCGTCAGATTTCCTAAAGAAACACACTTTTACCTAATGACGCATTATACCAAGTTGATCTTAACTAACTCCTAAGTGTATAAATATCCTAACATGTACCTTATTGTTTTGTGTTATACATTACTGAAATCAATTCAGCAACTTGATTGCTCTAAATCATGTTTGATTGTATCATCAATGAAATCAACGAACCCTATTGTTTTGTGTTATATTATTGTTGAAATTAATGAAACTACTAAACCAAACATTCTTTCATTGATGAATTGTACAAGGCCAAGTTCTTTCACTCACCTTAAAGTATACCCTTCCCATTTAACATGGATCTCTCTCACCAAATTACTGGGCATCGAAAGATTTTCAAAAACTTCAGATATCCTATATGAAAACTTCATCTAGAGGCCTTTAAAATCAAGTTAGAATTCATTGTTTCAATTGATTTACTAAAATTGAGTTTTAGTTCCCTTACCAAAACACTCTTGAATACCAAGGAAACTAGTTAATGCCAAAATTGGAGAAGAAACAATCCAATCGGTATCTGGTGGAGACGATAACTTTCATAGAATCACCATCGAACCATGCAATTTTGTTTCTTCTCGTGGGCTTTAGAGGTTGTAGAGAGATCTATTTAAACTTAGGTTTAATGTAGAAGGATTTGAATAAATCATTCACTAAGGCTCATACTAAGTGCTTGGGGATATTTTCACATGATCATCCTTAATTTATCAATGCACTTGTGCCCCATTATTGTATTCATTTTCTCAGCCGTCTTTTACGGAATTGGAATGCCGTTGTGCCCCATCTCGCTTTCAGGTTGTTTCCTAGAAATCAATGAGAGTTGATTCTTTCAAAATTTCAAAATTTTTCTATCGCGTTTCCGTCAATCCATGGGCCATATCTCTGCCGTGTCTTTCGGTATGAGAGGATTTTTCACTGCCGCGTTTGAAGCGCTCCAAATTTTTCCATTACACCCACTACCCGACCCTGACCTTAACAAAAGACCTTCAAGTCTTTTTGTCAGTCTAGTCTACTTGCCGGATAAATCGGGCCAATGATATTTTGGCTCAAAAATATGCCATCAATGCAGCAGCCTCCTATTTATACAGCAACACCGATTCCAATTAAAGCACAATCCTTTGTTCCCACTTTCAATACGGATAATTTTGCGGCCGTTGCACTTTTCTGCCAATATGGGTAACAGATCTCAGATGCTATTATTCCTCTCTTCTTTTCTTCTTCTTGTTTCTGTTACAATCCAAGCTCCTTCGCCAACCCCGTCTGTATCTTCACCTTCACCTTCTCCGTCTTCTCCCCCACCTCCACCTCCACCTCCACCGCCACCCCCACCTCCACCTCCATCAACCACCCCACCTCCGTCATCTCCACCCTCAACTACTTCACCTCCTCCCTTGTCTCCAAATACTTCACCTCCTTCCTCATCTCCGTCTCCAACTCCTCCACCTGTTCCCTCTACTAGTTCGGCTGGTGGGTTGCATAGGGGTGTTCTTACAGTATGTGTGGCTCGTTCGCTTGTTTCTATGGTTCTCTTTGTGTTTTCGATGCTGTGAAGGAGGGGTCTGTCCTATTGCATTAGGTCAGCAGAGAACGAGTCTGTATTAGGCCCGAGGGGCACTGTTTGCTTGATATATGAGTATATAAAAAAATGTTTTTAGATATCATGGTTTAGTTATAGAGTCTGTCTTCAGAATAAGAGTGGTTCCAGCGTGGGGTGGCTCACCTTTACATGGGACCTTAGAATAAGAGGGGTTCCACCCTAGGGTGGCTCACCTTTACAACTTTACATGGCAAATTAGATTGCAAATTGTTTTTTCTTTGTGGATTGATTGAGTTGTGAATGAGTAAGTAGGCATACTCATCTTGCCATTAATCAATCGTTATGTTAAGACACCACTTCTCTATGGTTTGTATTTACATAAAGATAATGGTATGTGTATATCGACATAAAGATAATGGTATGTGGAGACTTATATTTTTTCACAGATAATATAGGATAAGACACAAAAGGAGCCTCGAATTGTCCTCATTACACTTAAAAGTTTAGCTTAGAAGTGGCTCTACCATATGCAAGCTTACAAGTAGGTGGTGAAGAATCCTATGAAGTGAATCAATATGTAGATTTAATGAATATATTAATATTGATACTATATTTTAAATCTCGGATCGATTATGATATTGATGTCAACATGTTTAGATCTTGTAGTTTAACATTTATTCATATATGTATCTTCAAATCTATATCTACATCTAGTTCCATAATATTGATCTTCATCTTTGTAACGTTGTATTTGCTTTAATGATTAATTGCAGCTATACTATATTTGCAGCTATACTATATTTTAAATCTCGGATCGATTATGATATTGATGTGTGCATGTTTAGATCTTGTTGTTTACCATTTATTCATATATGCATCTTCAAATCTATATCTACATGTAGTTCCATGGGTAATTAATGGTTTTTATGTGAACACAATCCATGGCAAGTTAATTTAAAAGATTTATCACTAATGTGTAAAGACTTTGAGAAAATTTATTGAAGGAAAAAGACCAATCTATATCAAGTGTTTACAAAAGGTACCAAGTGTATGGTGTTCTTTATTAGTAAATTTAAAGATGCAAACCATAAATAATAGATTTTACTCACATTTACTAAAAAATGGAAAATTACAACCACAATAGAAAAATAAAGAACAGGGATACCACAAAATGCTATACCTATACTCATGAAAGCAATGTTCACTTTCCTTTTCGACGGTGAAACCTCTAATTGAGTAGAGCTCCATTTACAATAAAATTCACAAGACATGTTATTACATTGCTTCTACTTTTTTATATAGTTATATCTACCTCCCAGGAACATTTTAGATAAGGAACTTTCTAGTAGGTGGAATCTTCTTGTAAGTCTTCTTACAATTATTGCTTCCAAATTACTACATGGGCCTTATTTATTAGAGATGGCTTCCATACATAGAGACACATCTATCTACTTAGGGGGTTAGAGTAGGACTCTAACATGCCCTCCCCCTTGAAAAAAATTATTGTCCTCAAGGCTAGAGATGAGGGAATTTCTAAAGGATCTCTATTATATCCCATGTGGCATCCTTGGATGGTGTATCCTTCCATTGTATCAAGACCTCCTCGATAGTGTTTTGGAAGAGAAGAGGTACTCTATTTTGTCGAGGACATCTTATGGTTGCAACCAAATGGAACCTTCTTCATCTAGTTTAGGAAGGCTTGCTTGAATACAACCACTTTATTTAAGTAGGAGGCCTGAAAGATTAGATGAATTTTACAGTGTCTTAGAAGTTCCAATTTGTAAGCCACTGACCCAATATGTTTGAGTATCTTATATGGGCCATAAAACTTTGGAGCAAGCTTCTGGTGGTGGTTGTCTTTGAGGGAGATTTGTATATAAGGCTACAAACAAAGGAACACTTTATCCCCTTCTTTGAAATTGGGTTTTGGAATGATGTTAATCATATTGTTGTTTGAGTTGATTCTGAGTCATTACCAGGTTATCCTTGAGAGTGCATAAAATGTCAGCCTAAGCTATGAGTGTTTTGTCGACCTCATGTACCTTAGAGCCTTCAGGTCATTCGTGTGGCACCATGATAAGTTCCATTATACCACCATTCTACTAGGGGTAACCACTAAATCCATTGGGATTGTTGTTCTGAAGTAAATCACCTAGAGTATGCTTACAAACACTTGCTGACAGCTTCAATTTGACCATCAGTCTAGGGGTGATATGTTTTGATGAAATTCAAATGAGTTCCTTGGAGTTGAAGCACTTGTTTCTAGAAATTGTTAGTGAAAGTGGGGTCACGGTCCATCACAATAGCTTGCATCATACCATGGAGTTTAAATATTATCTATGAAGACTTGAGAAAGCATGGAGGCTTTAAAGGGGTGTTGTAGAGTGCAAAAAAGAGCATGTTTGGAAAGACGATCACCCACAACCATAATGATGGATTTATTTCCAAACTTAGGTAACCCCACAATGAAGTCCATATAAATGTCAGTCCATATAGAAAGTAGAATGGGTAAAGGTTGTAGTTCTCCTTGAGGTTTCATTGTTTCCCCCTTGTGTCATTGACAAAGGTCACATTTTTCCACAAAAAATTGGATGTCCATCTTCATGCCTTCCCAAAAAATGAATGCTTGATCTATTCCTAGGTTTTATGAAAGCTATAATGTCCTAGTATTGGAGAGGCATGGAGTTTAGATAACACTTTGGAGTGTCTTAATATTGATCCTCATCTTTGTAACGCTTTATTTTCTTTAATGATTAATTGCCGCTAAACTATATTTTAAATCTCGGATTGATTATGATATTGATGTGTGCATGTTTAGATCTTGTTGTTTACCATTTATTCATATATGCATCTTCAAATCTGTATCTAATTGTAGTTCCAGGGGTAATTAATGGTTTTTATGTGAACACAATCCATGGCAAGTTAATTTAAAAGATTTATCATTAATGTGTAAAGATTTTGTAAAGACTTTGAGAAAGTTTATTGAAGGAAAAAGACCAATCTATATCAAGTCTTTACAAACAGTACCAAGTGTATGGTGTTCTTTATTAGTAAATTTAAATATCCAAACCATAAATAATAGATTTTGCCCACATTTACTACAAAAATGGCAAATTGCAACCACAATAGAAAAATAAAGAACAAGGATACCACAAAATGTTATACCTATACTCATGAAAACAATGTTCACTTTCCTTTCCGGGGGCGAAACCTCTAATTGAGTAGAGCTCTGATTACAATAAAATTCACAAGACATCTTATTACATTGCTTCTACTTTTTTATATAGTTATATCTACCTCCTAGGAACATTTTAGATAAAGAACTTTATTTTTTTTCTTTCAAATTACTACATGGGCCTTATTTATTAGAGATGTCTCCCATACATAGAAACACATGTATCTATTTAGGGGGTTAGAGTAGGACTGTAGCATGCTCTCCCCCTTAAACAAAGTATTGTCCTCAAGGCTAGAGATGAGGGAATTTCTGAAGGATCTATGTTATTTCCCATGTGGCATCCTTGGATGATGTATCCTTCCATTGTATCAAGACCTCCTCGATAGTGTTTTGGAAGAGAAGATGTACTCTATTTTGTCGAGGACATCCTATGGTTGAAACCAAATGGAACCTTCTTCATCCAGTTTAAGAAGGCTTGTTTGAATACAACCACTTTCTTTAAGTAGGAGACCTGAAAGATTAGATCAATTTTAGAGTGTCTCGGAAGTTCCAATTTGTAAGCCATTGACCCAATATGTTTGAGTATCTTATAGGGGCCATAAAAATTTGGATCAAGCTTCTGGTGGTGGTTGTCTTTGAGGGAGGTTTTTATATAAGGCTACAAACAAATGAACACCTTATCCCCTTCTTCGAAATTGGGTTTTGGAATGATGCTAATCATCCTGTTGTTTCAGTTGATTCTGAGTCATTACCAAGTTATACTTGAGAGTGCATAAAATGTTGGCCTAAGTTGTGAGTGTTTTTTCGACCTCATGTACCTTAGAGCCTTCAGGTCATTCGTGTGGCACCATGATAAGTTTCATTATACCACCATTCTACTAGGGGTAACCACTAAACCCATTGGGATGCCCCTCCTACTACAAACTAGTGTATAATTCATGAAAATCCATGGTGATGAGACTAACATCCTTAACCATTCAACACCCAACACAATGTCACAACCACTCATTTCAATAAAAAACATGTAGGTTTTCAAGGAATAATGACCCATTTGAAGACATATATTTTCACAACAACCACTGCATGTCATGGAACCACTATTATCAATCATAATCCAGGATTTGTTCACAACATGGATGATTTCTACCACTATTAATTAATATAATGACTTTGTGATTCCTGATGTAGCCAATCAATTTGAGGGTTTGGGGATCCAAAATACTAGTCAATGCATGCAGGTAGATCTATGTTTCAACATCCTATGGAGTAGATGGAGGAATTCCTTCAACTAGTGGAGGTAGAGTCTCCTAAGGTATAGATTTACCTTCATCATCCAAAATGTCCTCTGAAATGGCCATAAAGAGTTTTTTCTCCTTACATTTATGCCCAAGAAATTTTTTATCATCACATTTGTAGCATAGACCTTTAATTTGGTGCTCTGGAAGTTCAACATAGGTTAAATTGTGCATCTGGAGGAGTGGATAGGATGGAGAGGGATTGGTGGGGGGAGGAATAGTGGGATGGGGGAAAGGAATAAATGGTGGATTTTAATGTTGATAATTCACCACATTTTGGGCTTCCCTGGCTCTTTGAGAGGCTTCTTACCAAGTCATAGGATGAGGCATTAAGACTTAGGAACATATCTCTTCCTTTAGACAAATGATAAATAATTCATTGAAAAATGTATCTGACATGCCTTTGGTGTGGATGGAAAATTTCTCAAAAGTGGATATGAACTCTTCAATTGTAACAAATTGTTTAAGCTTGTTCAGGTAGCCCAAATAATGAGTGTCTATTTCAAAGTGTTCATAGAGGTCAAAAACAAATTGTGTCTAAGAAATATATCCCCAATGAGAGTTCTTATGCCATTGTAAGTATTTCCAATGTTCAAGATATACATATAAGACACCCACACATAGTTTCATTAAGTCATTTGTGATTCCATGTAGGGAAAATAATGTTCCATTAGAGTGACCCAGCCTATGGGATTGAAGCAATCAAATTTTTTGAGATCTAGTTTAGGGAGTCTATGTCACGTTTAAGTCATAGGGTCGTGAACAAATGGGGTACAATGAAGCTCCAAGGGATTATACGATTCAACTCCTTCCTTTTTGGACAACCATTCCTAACACTAATAACCCTTGGATTGATTGTACATCACCATGATTTGGGACATATGGCCTAGGATTGAGTCTAGTTTGGCTAGATTTGCATTAATGGAATCAAAACTTTGTTGGGAAAAGGAGTGGTTGAATTTGATTTTGTATTGTGACTCATCACATTGATTTTCCAAGGAGGATACTCTAGTGGCTGACTCAAAATATTTAGTAACCATATATATGTGGGTCCACAAGAAAAATGTTGATAAGAGTGGTACTTAGGTGATCAACCCATTGTTATGGGTTTATTCAGATAGTTGTTGCGTAGTGGGGCAAACATGTCCACTAAAAAAATTACTAGAGAGTTGGTACCATGACGATCAACTTGACACAAGGATTCCATTGAGATAGGTCTCAAATAAGGGTGTTATGAGGATCCATTTTTTTTTCTTTTTTTATTCCCGTGGAGTTATACTCTCACCTGAATAATACTATGATGTCAAAATACTCAAATTCTCAATAATGTAGTTTATGTAGGAATTTCATGGACTAGTAGTAGGAAGTGGGGTTCCCGGTGATAGAATGCATGGATTTGCAATACAATCATTTATGTAGGAAGTTCATGGACTGGCAACAAGGAGTAACGTTTTGAGGCATGTGGGAAAGGGAGTGTTATATGTTATAACTCTATGATACACATGTGGGTTCCAGCAATAGTACTCATCCCAATTTTTCAGGGCATTAACTAGGGAGACTCGATTGTAGCATTATCCATACTAAATTACCTAGGTATTAGAAAGAAATATTTCTAAGTGTTGTTCTCGGTGGAACTATAGAAACAAGACAGTTGATCAACTTATCTAAATCTAGTTTCAAGTAACTTAGGGGCATTCATATATATCCTATGGTACATGGAAGTGAAATTACATATGCTAGTGTTGTTTGATGTGGTATTGTCCAATGACGGGAATGAGGAACTTATCCTTGACTACAATTTTGTTGAGATCTCTAAAGTTAAGACACATGCACCATCTTTCTTGAGGACCATGAAAACTATGGACGAATAAGGACTTGTACTACGGTGGATGACACCATTGATGAATAACTCATAAATTATCTTTTCAATTTCATTTTTTTAGGAAAATCGATGGTGATCAATGCATACATTGGGTGGGAGGATACTTGGCATGAGTAGAGTAGAATGATGGGTATTTTTAAATACATATTGGTGTTTGGAAATACCAACTACATGTAAGGATGGATGGGTTGAGAAGGTGTCTCAAAGGCTTGAATGACATGGAACTAAGAGACATTTCTTGAATGCCATTTTTTAATAAGATTTTATATATGATGGGAGTTGATGATCTCTTGAGAACTAGTGGTGATTCCTTTGAAAGTGTAGTGATTCCCCTCCTGCTACAAACTCATGTATAACTTACAAAAATGCATGGTGATGGGACCTAACTTCCTTAACCATTCAACACCCAAGACAATGTCACAATGACTCATTGCAATAACAAGCATGTAATATTTCAAGGAATAATGACCCATTTGAAGCCAGATATTTTCACAACAACCACCACATTTCATGGAACCACTATTAGCAATCATAATCTGGAAGTGGTTCACAACATGGATGTAACAGTGTATTCCTTGGGATACCCATTATTGAATGCAATTATGGGTACTACCACTATCAATTAAGATAATGAATTTGTGATTCTTGATGTAGCCAATCAATTTGAGGGTTTGGGGAGCCAAAACACTAGTCAAGGAATGTCGGGAGATCTATGGTTCAACATTCTATGGAGTATATGGAGGAATTCCTTCAACTAGTGGAGGTAGAGTCTCCTAAGGTATAGATTTACCTTCATCATCCAAAATTTCCTCTAAAATGGCCATAAAGAGTTTTTTCTCTTTACATTTATGCCTAAGAAACTATTTCTCATCACATTTGTAGTAGAGACCTTTAATTTTGTGCTTTGGAAGTTCAACATGGGTTAAATTGTGGATCTTGAGGGGTGGATAGGATGAAGAGGGATTGGTAGGAGGAGGAATAGTGGGATGGGGACAAGGAATAAATGGTGGATTTTTATGTTGATCATTCACCACATTTTGGGCTTCCCTGGCTCTTTGAGAGGCTTCTAACCAGGTCATAGGATTAGGAATTAATACTTGGGAACATATCTCTTCCTTTAAACAAATAATAAAGAATTCATTGAAAAATGTATTTGGCATGCCTTTGGTGTGGATGGAAAATTGCTCAAAAGTGGAGATGAACCCTTCAATTGTACCAAATTGTTTAAGATTATTCAGGAAGCCCAAACAATAAGTGTCTATTTCAAATGTTCACAGTCTAGGTCTAAGACAAATTGTGTCTAAGCAATATATCCCCAATGAGAGTTCTTATGCCATTGTCGACATTGTCAATGTTCAGGATATACATATAAGACACCCACACATAGTTTCACTAAGTAATTTGTGATGCCATGTAGGGAAAATAATGTCCCGTCTGAGTGACCCAACCTATGGGATTGAAACGATCAAATTTAGGGAGTCTATGTCACATTTGAGTCATAGGATCATGAACAAATGGGGTACAATGAGGCTCCAAGGGATTATACGATTCAAATCCTTCCTTTTGGGACAACCAATCCTAGCACTAATAACCCTTGGATTGATTGTACATCACCATGATTTGGGACAGATGGTCTAGGATTGAGTCTAGTTTGGCTAGATTTGCATTAATGGAATCAAAAATTTATTGGGAAAATGAGTGGTTGAATTTGATTTTGTATTGTGACTCATCACATTGAGTTTCCAGGGAGGAGACTCTAGTAGCTGCCTTAAAAGCTTTAGTAACCATAGATATGTGGTTCCACAAGGAAAAGGTTACTTAGAGTGGTGCTTATCTGATCAAAGCAACGTTATGGGTTTATTGAGATAGTTTTTGGGTAGTAGGTCCACCAAAAAAATTTATTGGAGAGTGGTACCATGATGATCAACTTGACACAAGGATTCTATTGACACAAATATTCCAAACGAGAAAAAAGGCCTCCTAAAGCCATACTAAACCTAAAAATGAGGTGACGACTAATAATATTGTGTTATGTTCAAGGGTGACACAAAAAATTTCCATATATAAAATATTAGACTCATTCCCATCCCTTTTTTTCTATTTTTTTTTCTTTTTCATATTATAAAATCCTGAAAAGGAATAAAAGAATGCTATGATATAGTGGAGGAAACGAGTGTAGCGGGAAAACAAACTAGTTCCAAGAACAAATAACATACCTATGCTTAATGCAAGGAAATCATGTGTAGGATATGGACACTCGAGGAAAATTTTCCTCTATGGATACGAATTTTAAGTCACAAAGGATAGTATTGCAAGGTTGGTAAATTTCCAAGGATGCATATACAATTGGCTACACCACATCAAGTTGAAGCCGACATTAGGTCCAAAAATCACAAGCGGTCAATATGCGATCCAAATGCAACTCATCACAACAAATTTTTGGAAGCTTTGGGGGTAATTTGCCAACAATAGAACAGAAGAAGATACGAATCTTCAATGAAAAGTCATGGCGGGAATAGATAGGGATTTCGAGCCTATGGAAAAATTGCAGCATGGGTGCCAAAAGGGATAATGAGGAGCTAACTAGGGCACCCATGAAAAGGTAAGCTATACCGTCTGTAAATGACACCTTTAGATCCGTAAATGACACCTTTAGAGTAGCTTGAAGATATAATGTTGCAATGAATGGGGTTGACCCTATGGAAAATATGTGATCTATATGGATAAATGCATAATGCAGGAGGAATGAAACCTACCCTATATGCTAGTAAGGAGCACAATACCTGTTGAAGATGTCGAAAAAATCCAACAAATGTAGCAACACATAAATGATTGAGCGCCATAGGTATTGACCAGAAAAAGATTGAGAAGAAGATACGAGGATTCAACACAAAGTCATAGTAGGACTAAACAAGGCTCCCAAGCCTTTGAAAGTATTCCAACGTGGGTGAAAAACTGCAAATGAGGTTCTAACTAGGGTACCCATGAACATTAGGCTCTACCACGTGAATTACAACACTTATAAAAAACAAAGAAGGTTTTGTGTTGCAACTCAGTGGGGTCGATCCTAAGAAAAAATGAAACAAAAAATGGATAATTCAAAAAGGCATTGAGAGAAAAATCTAACCTATATGCTAGTTTCGAGATCATTACTTGTCAGAACAGATCGACATGGAAGAAAAATTACCAAATAAAATTGTCTTCAAAGTCTTATATATAATACTAAAAACACTCACTCAAAAGTTAATAAGTCCAATATAGAAACTTCTGATAAAAACAAGTGTTATGGGATACAGAACTTGAAAACAACAAACCCTAAAAGTAAAATATATACAAAGCATTGCATAGCCTTACTAATTATGTACAGTAGTGCTCTAGGCAGAGCTCATCGCAAGGCTCAAGCCAAGGGTTTCTTCGGTAACCAACCTGTAAAGCTTCCATTTCAAGAGGAGGACGAAAATCCATAATCACGGCTTCAAGGATAGCCTTATTTGAAGGAAATTCAACATCTAGGAAATTGAGACTCGAAGACTCACCAATATCAAGACTCGAGGTCTCACAAATAGTAAGATCAAACTTAAGAGGAAACATTAGATTTCTTGGGATCCCAAGATCGTTCCAATCAAAGGAAACCATCATGGGACTTGGAAGGATCAGAGGACTCGAAGAGAGTGGATTTTCATCTTGTTCAAAAGGTAATGATCTGGAAATGCTAAAGACACGGTCAAAAGACACATCACTCCCCGAAAGAGGAGTAGGATCAGTCGAATATTGCATCGGTGAGACCACTTTGGTAGACTGATCAATCTCCAAGAGAAGAGTGGGATCAGCCGAAGATTGCATCAAAATGACCACTTCCTCAACCATTGGTTGAATAGGATGCGAGATAACATGGTTAAGAGACACATCACCCCCAAAAATGAAAGTGGTATAGACCGAATATTGCACCGGAATGAACACTTCATCAACCAAAGATTGAATAGATTGTTGGGAAACCAAAGATGACTTCGATCTAGAAGGGCCTTCAAACAAGGACCACACTCTTTATACCATGAAAATAACAGGGCACAAATGAGTAAGGTGGTCTCCCTTGCAAATATTAAAGAGACAATTAGGATTACAACCTATACATCTAGGCTTCTCAATTGTATCAATGCCCCCATAAGAACTTGCAACGATCAATGGTGTTGTGGATACATTTGTAAATATAGACAGAAACAAATCTCCCTAGTTTGGGAACCCGAAACTAGAACAAAACACAACAGTATAAATTCCTTTCCTTAGATTTTAGAATAGAAATACGAGTATATAAGTAGATCATACCTTTTTATCCAAAGTTTGTTTTCGTTAATTGAAGCTCCAAATTCGATCCCAAAGTCTTTTGCTACGTATTTGTATAGGAATCAAACAGAACAAGTGAAAGAAACAATACAACACATATTTCGATAAATCTATGTAGATGGCCAAGGAAAAATATAATAAAGATGATATACAAGCTTTATAAGAAAGGGAAAATATAATTGCATTAATAAATTAAGAAGCATCTTACAACCAAGCCTTGGAATTGACAAACTCCTTCCAACAATTCAATGCTTCAATACCCATGCAACATCCATGGATTCCATCACCATCTCTTGAGTACTTTGGCACAACTAAATCTCTTATGGCCAAAGTGAGATTCAAAAATTCTCAATTACAAATCTAGATCTATTCTCAATTCACCATTAATTGATTCCTCGACACTTGTTATTCTAATTAGCCTTTCCATTTAGAAGATTCCTCCATTTAAAGATTGGAGAGGAAGACATGAGTAGATTAGGATGAGAGGTTAGGATCTCACTAAATCAGGAGAGACGGGTGAGATCCAAAATGATCGAAAAACAACTCATCATTGAAAATTCTCTTCTAGAGGCTTCGAGAATTTCTCCATTTCCCCCACGTACAAAGGTTGTCACACCCTTAAACCTCAGCAAAAAGAATCATTGTCACACCTTACAATGATGCAACAATATGCGACAAGTGAGGTTGTCGCACCTTGCTAGAAAGCAATGAGCGATAATCTTGAAAAACATAGTTTTTTAAGGATTTCCTCAAGTTCTTCATTTTCCCAAGAAAGGTTCTTCCAAATTATTTAGGGATTGTGACAATAATCCTTCAAATGAAAATATATAGGCACACATCATCAATGTGATCAGTGTGACAAAAATAATGTGTAATAGGTGGGTTTCCCCTGACTTGATTAGCAGAGGCTGAGTTTTGGTCTCCAACATAACTTTGTTAAGAACCAAATACTTGCATACATAAACTCCACAAATATTCAGAGAACGATATAGAAAACCATCACTTTATTATATCAAAACCCTTGGGGTAGGGAAACACCATATAATGGATCATATTATGGAAGGGATCATCTCATGTTCACTTGCCTCTTTGAGGGGGCTTCCTCCTAATGAACTTCAACTCCAAATACAATAATTCTCTTCATATCCCATTACATTGCTTGAATCTCTTTACATAGTGATACCATCACCTAAGAACATTCTAGAAGAGGAATATTCTAGAAGTAGAACCTTCTAAGAAGTTCTCTTACATTTAGTATATCTAACTACCCATTTATTATATCTAAGTACCATAGTGGACCTTATTTAATAATATAGTGGACCTAGTCCACCTTACATTGAATGGCCTCCACTATTATCACTATGGGCCCT
>WSFP011468347.1:0-18080 GCA_009831015.1 Picea engelmannii
TTCTCATTTCTTGTAGTATTCTTCTCTACTCCTCTTGTGTTCATGTGCCTTGTTTCACTTCTACTCTACTTCATTATTTCTTCTCTCGTGTCTCTCTCTCTCTAGAGCACTTGGGTATGGTGTTGAAGATAGGCTTTGTACCTATCTTCTAATAGTTTAAGTGAGTCAAAGTCCAATTATTTCAATTCGGTTAATTAATTATCATTTTTCAATTGACCTTATCCTAGTTGGTTGTGAGCTTCTTGTTGTCCATGTATAATATTTTATGGTATAGTTTGAACTTTTAGGCCTTATTAATACCCTCCTTATTCTTGACAATCTACTTGTTCCTTTTTCTATTGTACTTTTGTTTGTTTCACTTGATTTTTAAATCTTTGGGAGATACCTCCAAATTCTTTTTAGTTCTTGGTCATGGCATGTTTCTCTTTGATGATCAGTGTTCTATTTTATTGTTTATCTTCGGATGAATCTATCTTTATTTATTTTGTCTTTCATCAACTTCACCTCAAGAAGTTTTGTCGTGGTCATATTCTTCTCTCTTATTACCTTTCAGATTATCCATGTCCTTGTACTTTGATCCGAAATTGGATTCAAAAGCATGTCAGGGCATGAAAAATGCTCAAAAATGAAAGTGCTCGGAATCCGACGAAACCAACACCATTGCATCTGGCTCGTCTTCATGATTCCGGTGGTATAATTTTTATGTCAAACGGAGTCCGTATGGAGAAGATATCGCATTCTGTCCGCCAAGCCAAACAGGCAAAATTTTGGATGCTGACTGTACTTGTCCGTACAGTCTGTATAGGACACATGTCAGTCCATACAGGACACGTGGCAGGTCCGTATGCTGACACGTGGTAGGTTTCGTACAGGACACATGGCGGCTGCAGGGAGTGCCACGTGTCAGGCTGATTTGGCCTTTTCGACACGCAGTTGGACCAATCTCGAAGTGACATGTGTCACCACTGAAAGGGTGACACGTGGCAGGGTGACATCAGCAGATGACATGGCAGGATGACGCAGAAAGTGACTAGGTGTACGACAAGTGACGTGGCAAGGTATGGAAGCTGATGTGGCATACGAAAATGACGTGGCTCAGATGATGTGGACCAATCAGAAGTCGACACGTGTCAAGGTTTGATTGGTGGTTATGGTGCCACGTGGCCCAATCATGGGCTGCCACGTGGCACCCCGGGTTTAGCCAATGAGGGCTATGTCAAAAGTTTTTTGGGGCCCGGGGGAATCGAACCCGCGACCTCCTCCGTTGGAAACGTTTAAACAATGTTCAGTGACCACTGCGCCACGCATTGGTGCTTGTTAACTAAACGGGCGAATTTGTATTTGAACTGTGTTAATGGTTGGATGGCGGGGGAAAAGGGTCGGGGCTTGGCCCCAGCCCTCGGTGCACACGACCACGTCCATGGAACCGGGAGTGCGGCGGGATTTGTAAACATGTATGCCTGCGCGGTTAAACAGTTATACAACGGTTAAACAAATGTTAGCCCACGGTTATAGTCCGTTACCATGTGACCGCGCGTTTTCAATTTTGGACCAATGGTTACCACCGTTACCACAGAGCGCGGTTATGGTTTGGTTTAATATGGCGCATTTTTTGTTTTATGGCTTAAAAGTGTTAAGCCCGTGGTTTTGGGTCTAAGCACCAGCAATACTATGTGACCGGGTATCAATGCAGTTTGGGCCAGCGCTAGCCCTTTGGGCTAAGCGCTTGGCCATATTAACACTTATATGACCGTTTTTAAGGGGCATGCGTGCCAGCAAAGGGGGCTTAAGCCCAATTTAAAACTATAATATGGTTATAAGTGGGTTTGATAACCACTTTTTGATTAATTAACCCCATTTTAATGTAATTAACTCATTTTTGGGAGTTATTGGGCATTTTTAGAGCCTAATTTTTGGGAGGAAGTTGGGGGTGAGCAACCAACTTTCCCACTATTTAAACAAGGCCATTTTGAGGCCAAGGGAATATCTTTTGGACAGCTTTTGGACGGTTTTGGAGAGCAGAGATGCTGAGGCAAAGCCAAGTCAAAGCCAGTTTGAGGCAGGGAAGTTGTTGAGGAGGAGATGTTGTCGGACGATTTCTGAGAGCTTCGGACATCCGTTTCAGGTGTCATAAGTTGTGCAAGATTCTAGAGATTTGGGAGAACATGACCAGATTAGTCTAGAATCCATTCAGCATTGTAATGATGTACCATTAATCTTTCGAACAGAAATAAAGAAGCCTCCCTCACAGAGAAAAGGCCCGGAGACGTAGGCAAAGTTGTGTCGAACTCCATTATCAACCTGTGTATCATGGTTTGTTGTTCTTCATTACATTTCAGATCTGCATATATGTCTATGGCTGTATAATTCATTTTCTTTTCTCATTTTTTTTTGTTAAGTTTCCCAATGGTGAATTAATGCATGCAAATAAAAACTCAACCATAAGTCATTCGAAAAATCCTGTCGGATCAAGTGGTATCAGAGCTAGTTGACGTTTGGATTTGAGTTTTGCATGTTAACCAGGGAAGAACACATCTCAAAGAGGAAAATGGCATCTACAGGAGAACTTTCTCAAGATGAGAAGGAGTTCAGAGATTCAGTGTTTTCCATGGCCGAGATGGTGAAGGTGTTGTATGAAGACTACTTGGAACGAAAGAGCATGGTTCAAGCGAAAGCTTCAAAGAACAACAAAGGAAAAGAAGCATTGAAGGAAGTGCCTTCTACATCTGTTTCAGACAACGCATCTGAGGTATGCAGTGAAGGTTTCTCAGCAAATTTTCCTCATTCTCATCAAGTTGGTTTTGGTGAATTAGAAAAACACACAAAAGGTGTAGGTTTGAGAATATTAACCAAGATGGGTTATGAAAAAGGAAAGGGCCTTGGACGTCGAGGTCAAGGCATTGTAAATCCTATTGAGGTTGAGGAAAGGCCTCGATACTTAGGATTGGGATATGACAAAGGGGACCTTGGAGAGTCTTCCAATATGGGTTCTAAAACTTCGGAAGCATGTAATGATTCGAATGGCCAACCTAAGACATTGCAAGAACACTTCACAAAAGGAAATGGCGCATCACTTCAGGATTGTGGTAGTAAATGCAAGTCGTCTCCAAAGAAAGGTGAATATCAGCATGGAAGTTATAATGGTCATGTTTTTGTTAATTCTCCTTTTGATTATAACAAGAATAATCAAGTAAACCGGAACTTGTCGAAACTTTATCCATGTACTTATTGTCTTTCACCTAAGAATTGTGTTGCCAAGTGTTGGAAGAGACAAACTTTGTACAGGAAACCTATGTCGTCCAGGAAGGAAACACGACGTAAAGGCTCAAGTCCACAACGGAAGAAAGAGAAGGTTAAGCAGGTCTGGATGCCAAAAAATCATTGTACGTTTTGCAGTAAGAGTGGACATCAAAGGGCTAGTTGTTGGAAGCTTAATCCGGAGCTTCGTCCCAGGAAGGGCAAAAGGATTTTGCATGCACCCACGAAGGAGGAAGGATTACCAGCAAAGCAAGAAGAACACTGTGAAGGAAAGAAAGCAGTCACTTGGTTCTGCCAGAAGTGGATGTCTCAACTTCATTGTGTTTTTCTTCCCCTAATGTAATCATATTTCAGAGACAAAGAGCAAGCCGGGTGGCCTATCCTGAGCTTGTCAAGTGGTCAGTAACCTTTTGGGGACCAAAAGGTCTTATTGTTGGGAGGTGCCTTCATTGCCTTCGGATGAATCTATCTTTATTTATTTTGTCTTTCATCAACTTCACCTCAAGAAGTTTTGTCGTGGTCATATTCTTCTCTCTTATTACCTTTCAGACTATCCATGTCCTTGTACTTCCTCCAATGACTTCCTTGGTTCATTTCTTAACCTTCTTTTCTCTACTTATTGGTATTTTATAGCAACTACTTCTTCATGAACTTGCTTCATCATCTTTTCATTAAGAAAGAACAATTTAATTTAATGTGATAATGCACTTCCCTTAATAGCTCTTTCCACTTTTCTCTTTCTATCCTCTTTGATTATGCCTTTGCTTGTTGAGCCTTGAGTTCTTCGATGAAACTTCAAGCATCAAAGACTATCTCATAATTCCATTTTTTATTTTCATAGACAATCAATTATTCACATGTTTAAGGTGAAAGGATAACTTTATCATTTTGGAATTCATATTCATCTAAACTATACCTCCTTCCCTCATCTACTTTAAAATCCATAATTACTATTAACATTTCCTCCAACTCATCTTAAAAATGGCAATATACTCACTGAATCATCAACCCTTTTTTTGAAGTGATCATTCTTAAGGGGATCATGAGCCTAGACAAAACCATTCAAAAAATAGGCTTATATTATCTTTTTTAGAGAGTCATAGTGTGAAACCCTTGGGATAATGAAATCTAGATATTGTGGGTATGCCTTATCAACTTCCTTCTCAACCTTGTCCATGGAAAATTCTCATTATCCCTAGTTTGTGGAAGCTTGTATGGAGTATCTTTCTTTATCTCAATAAAGTTTTGATTGGTTAGTAATGTGGAGCGTGGATTTCAAACCTTATCACTCACATATTCCTACCCATAAGGTAGCTCACAGTGTGACCCTCTTATGTGTCATGTCCATATGTGACCCACCTAGTGATGACACAATATCTCTATATAGTCCTCTATATAGTCCTTCTATGATGGACCACCTTTCTTGATTTTCCCTATGTTATCCTAGATGTATGACCTCTTAGGGATTTCTAGTGCTTACCTAGGGTCCTTTGTCACCTCCCCTCTAATGGTATTTAGCCCTTGGTCATTGGTTTTGATCATTTTTACCTTTG
This sequence comes from Picea engelmannii, assembly GCA_009831015.1. Lineage (NCBI taxonomy): Eukaryota > Viridiplantae > Streptophyta > Pinopsida > Pinales > Pinaceae > Picea > Picea engelmannii. The sequence goes on from WSFP011468347.1 coordinate 4,812, forward strand.
AGGCATTCATTTTGGGTGTTTATTTACTTCATGGATTCAATTTAGAGCATGAGGCCCTAATTGGGTCCATAGTTACTTAGGATGCCTCACTACAGATCCACAACAACCCAAATCTATATCATTTTCTATTAATGGGTTCATATGAGTAAAGTATTCCTTAACCGTTCATGATCTGAGGGTGCTAAGCAAACTATAGATTTCCTAGCTATACCAAGTCTATGTGTTGTAGTTCATGAAATAAAGAGTTATTTTTAAGGGAAAACTCGTGAAATGACTTTATAAATTCCTATTACATGGTTAAACTTCATGGATTAACTTTTTGTAAGGGTCTTTATCTTCAACAATCATGTTTTAGCTCACTTATGCCCTGGCATCATTTTTTTTCGTATTCACACCATTCAATTCCTCTTTGAAAGTCTCTTCAATTTCCTTCCCTCTCTCTAATTAGATTGCATGCATACACTCGAACTAGAACCAATTATTGATATAGATTTGAAATCCTCTTACTAATCTCTTGAGTTACTTATATTTGTGTTCCCCAACATCTCAACAAGGATCTCTTGCTATTAGTTTGGCTAGAAACCTTGCAAGATTATTGTCTCACTCTAGGGTATCTCAAAAGGATTAGTCCTCTTAGACCTTAAACAATTCAAACCTACAATCTCAAGGGAGACTCAAACACAACAAGGGAAACATAGGTATCAAAACCTTCTAAGGGAATTGGAGTATTGATTATTTACATATCATTAGATCATTATATGTGGTAGATATAGGGTTTTATTACTTTATATTAGATATTAGTGCAAGTCTATTTTGTAGGAGAATTGAATTGCACGTGAAGAATTGCTTCAGAGGTAGAACACTCTCTTAAGGGCCCTTCACAAGTCTCATTTTCAACCCAAGAAACTTCAACGCCTACAACAAATCTCATCTAAGTGAGTTGTTTCCTTTCACCCCTCTTTCATTTCTAGCACTCCTTTAATCAGTTCACCAAACGAATTTGGAAATTAACCCTAGGTTGGCTTGCATTTACTTTGTTAATTTGTTTTTAATTACTTTCTAAAAAACTTATTGAAGCAACCTAGTTAACCTATAACCCTTGATAAATAATTAAGAATAAAACCCTAAGTATTCTATTTATATTTCTCCCTTCTCTTTTCTTCCCTCGAGGGTTTTTCCCTAAATTCAAGTGGTAACTCCACTCTCTTTCACTTCCCTTTTAGTGGTGTTTGTAGAAGGATGTTTCCTCATCCTTTATTTTACCTTGAGTGTGGTAGAATGAATCCTTTCACTCCCTTCAAATATATACATGTTAGCATACTTCCTTAACAATGAGTTTACTCCTAACCAGCATTTCAAGGGCCATCAAGTGGCTGGGAAATCCAAATCCAAAGTATAACAATAGTCATCCTTTTAAAACCAATCCCTAACCTCTTATATAAACAACCAACCATTGGTATTGATTCATTCAATCTTAACCTCATTTTGGTGATGCATTAACATCCAACCCTAAACTTCCTACTCAATTATCTAATAGGTATATTATAATTTTATTGCCCACATTTTCATATATAAATATGGGATGGGTAGGAACTCATTTTTCAATTCCTTCTTGATTCAAATTGAAGGGATAAAATACACAACCAACCAAAATACATAAATATACATGAAAAAATGGTCATGAAAGTCACATTTTACCTAGCAAAGTTGTAGCTTCAATTGACGTTTAATACTTGTTTCCCAAATGATTTTGACATTGTATATGAGCATGAAAGAGAATGTGTTTTATACCCACTCTTTCATCCAAGTTGTCACATCCTTCTTAACAAAAATCTGGTTGAGAATTTTCACTATGTCTAGGCACATTCCACTTTTCAAATGTTCAATCTTGCATACATCTCTAATATCCTATGGCTACCCACCTTTTAAATACAAAGATAAGGAATGTTGTACTTTCACTTATGCATTCCCTAATCTATTGAAGATGTGACAAAGAGTAGTTGGAGTAATAGGGATTGTGGTTAGTACCATTATGTCAATGTTCATCTTCCTCTCGAGTCATACAAAAATAAAATATCACGATTTCTTTTGTGATACAATTAACTTGGTAAATTCTAGTCAACTGACCCTAACATTTTGTTGTCGAAGACCATACGATACCGTTTATCATCATCAATGTCAGTATCCATGTCAAAATTTCCCATCTCACTAAGTATATTATATTATTTTCTAAATCTAGGTCATATGGTATCGATAATTCACACTTCTGAGAAAGTCCTAGTACATGCCCTAGAAAAGCCCCAAATATTTTTGTCATGCATCTTTGGCCTTTGATCATAAAAATGTATACAAATGTGATTTTTCCACCTTTATAAAGACATTTTCTAGTCCAATAAATGTGTTTGTGAGGGTAAGTGGGTTTCCCCTCTTTATTTCTATTGGTTCCTTTCACACATGTACCTTATAAACCTTTCCTCATAGTTTTTTCCAATTGGAACAATAGTTATATGACTAGGATCTACAAGGTTGAAAACCTCTTCAAACTGTTTCCATGATTGTTGTGGATTGATTGGATGTTGGTTTTCTCATCCCATTTCCATACTACGTCTCATATTCCACTACCTATCATGTTGTTTATTATTGGGTTAGTACAAGGTCAATCCCAAAACACTAATATCTTCTCGTTCTTGCTACTTTGGTCGATTGATCTATTTTTTTGGCTCTCTTTTGGCCCTTTAGTTTACATCAACTACTTTCCATTACCTTCCATATTCTTATGCAATGGAATCATCTAACATTTCTCAATTATGTATTCTAATAGAATCCACGATCAATCAATATATGTCAAAGGGCCTTCCATTGGGATGATCATTATGACCTAAATTTAAGACTTCTATAGACAATGACCTCATTGTCTAGTTCAAATTTTAATTGTTCCCTTTCATGGATCACCTTCCATCAATAACTTAACCATATTCTATGTTTTATCTCTAATGTGTTATTTCAAGCTTGCTTCTAATGGAAATCCCATATTTAACCACTTCATATAAAAGTTTCCTTGGTTGGAAGTTCACCATTTACAAAGTCAACATCCCAATGCCTAATTCTTTGGTGACTTCTCCCACTAATGACTAGGATTTATAAATCCTTAGTCCTTTATTATCTATCAAATGGGTTTTTTCCCATATGACCCTTAAAGATTTGATATGCCCAAAATATCCAATCAATATGTGTGTTTAAATTATCAAAATAATAACATTATTGATCTATATTACTTACCTTAGCATTTTCCTCCCCACCCTTGTTTTGGCTTATTGGCTTGTACTACATCGACTTGTACTACATCGATATTTTAGGCTCTATTCAAGTTTTTCTCAAAATTTTCCAACTGCAAAATTCTCGAGGTAAAAATATTGATCATCTTGTTTTCAATCAAAGAACTCTTTCAACTAAGAATTAATCACTCAACTTTATATATAAGATAACCCTTCCAAGGTTTCCAACTATGTTAATCCATTCTCATACAATTTCTTTGGCTTAAAGGTTTTCATCCAACCATAGGTTAACTTTTTAACCTTGTCGTTCTTTTGAATGTCATACAAAAGAAATATCTAACATTTTTCAAAGTCATCTTCCTTTACCACATTGTCATGGTATCTCTTCATTGTATGTTAATCCATTACCTATAGAAAGGTGGCCCATATTTGATGTTCATCTAGTTGTTTAAGATCCTCTAATCAATCTTTAATGGATTTCTCATTATGCAACATTTTATCAATTGCAATCAAGAATGATGACGCTTGGCATTCTATTGGAATGATTGCATATTTTCCAAAATCCATTTGGAAAGGTGTTTTCCTTAACCATTTCTCCATGTTTTCTAATATGCCCAGGGAGAAGCATGTAATCTATCACCCCAATTTGACCAATTTAGGGCTTTGGCCTTCATAAGTATAAACATTGACACTTTATTTTGTGCTTTCAACTTGCCCATTCACCTGTGGGTAATGTGGACCAAGGTTGCCACAGAGAGAGAGAGAGAGAGCATTGAGAGAACCATCTCCCAAAAACCCTAGGAGAAAAGAATATTGGGATCATTTTTTATATAATATAAGTTTTTAAAATGGTGATTTAACTAAAGTATGAAGAAAAAATATTCCAAAAAACTAAAATGAGCTAAATTCTATGACATATAAAGTAGTGAAAAAGCAGCAGCAATTATTCTAGTTTATATCTATTTTCCTTCCTCTTAAGTCTTTGCACCACCATGATTTCACCATAGGCCTGCAAATGATAGTGGAGCCAAAGATGAAAACTAAACATGAGGCTCCTACTATTGGAATCTTGGTAAGGGCGACCAGGGCAATAGATGGGGGTGGCATTTAACCACAATTAACATCATCAAACATGTTTTTGTTCCAAGTATTTTATGATTTATCCATATTTGAATCCTTGCAATAATGGGACAATAATCACAAACCCTAAACCTACCCAAAGACCCCACTTTTTTTTAAGGCCTTTTTCTTCGTTTTTGCAGGAGCATGAGGGAGAGTCATGGGACCATAGTTGGTATCATGGTTGGAACATTCAGGGAGCATGAGGGGGGCATGCGAGGGAGTATGAGGAGTGTGGAAAGGATCGTACTAATCTTGATAGAGCTAAAGAGCGTGTTAGGAGACTAGGGAGCGCACTCCCTAAAATGATCCCATTAGGGGCATTTTTGGGAGCATTCTCTCAAGGGCACTCAAATATTGCTTCTAGATCAAGAGTGTGGCCTAGGTGTGTGCTCCTGGTATCACGGGTAGACAATTTTTTTGATACACAATATTGAAAATATATTCCATACTAGAGATTGTCTTTTTATTAAAATAAGTACCTTATTTTGAAGTGATATGTATCGGACATCCAAACCTACATATGGCATCCCCAAATAAAACTTGTATGAACACTTGCATTGTTGTTGCCTTCACTTCCCAAGCCTCAACCCACTTTGTGAACATATTTGTGGAGACAATAACATATAGGCACCATGTATTATTTATGAGGACAAATGGTTCAATTAAATCTATCCCGTCATTCTCAAAAGGATGCATTGGAGAAATTAGATGAATTTTAATATAATTTTTTATATAAGGTTTGGTGCCCGGTTTATGGTATTTCTCACCATTTTCACCCACTTGAAACAATCATTGATTTTCATTAGCCTCCATAATCTTATACAAAGGATTTTTTGGGAAATTCTTGTGAGGAAAAAAATGGCCTTGAACAATACTCAAATTAGCTTCTCTTACCAATCATTATATATCTAATGGCAATACACATCACCAAAGTATGTCATCCATTACAATTATGTATAGTGTGCTTGCTAAAAATATAAATCTCAATGCCTTTCGTAAGAGACTTCACCTCTAAGTCTTTGGCATTCCTTCATGACCATATCCTCACTATAAGAAATACTACACATTGTAAGAAGTACTAGACATCATTTAGATAACTTGGTGTAGCATGTACGTGGAACACACTAGCATTAGGAAAGTATCCTTCCCCTTTTCCTTTGTATTCCTCATTATCTACCCAAGATAAATGGTCAAGGTTGATGAGGGATTTACCTATCTTAACCAAAATTTCAAAGTTGTATTCTTAGAACAACATCCATTAGAGAAATTTTGAGGCAAAAAATGGGCCTCAAAACAAACAATGTCCTATCAACATCAACTTTAAAAGAACCAATAGTATTCAAAATGATGATGTCAACCATAAGGGTAAATAGTTTTGGAGGGAAAGAAAAATAACTATTGTTTATCATATTTTCGACTTATTTAATTATAGGTTTATTAAAACTTCAAGTGTAAACACTCATTGGATGCATAAATAAATTATGCATTCAAGAAACACATTTTTTTCATACATTTCTGATTTATCTCACTGTGGATCTATCAAAAGTATGTAGAATGGGTACTCATTATATGCATAATTTAATTCCACATCCAATGAGTTACTACACTTGAAATTTGAGTAAACATATGAGATATTATTTTTAGGATTATCTGCGTAGAGTAAGCCATTAATGTATGACCCATGTCCATGAGTATTAGTCTCAACTGACTAATTTCTCATGCTTTTGAATAGTACACTTAGCACTCATTGGATCGGGTGATGCTCATAGGGGTGAAGAATTGGGATTGAGACTAGAGAAATGAATCACGTAGCATTGATCATCACTTCAAGGGATTTCACTCGACAACTAGGAATTCTCGGAAGGTCACCCGTCCCAAGACTCCTCTGGCTCAAGTGCGCTTAACTATGTATTTTTCCCCACAATCAATCCAATTTATCTTTCTACCTCATTTGCAAAACCTTATCAAGTATTGTGCCTTATGAACTATTCAATTAGAGCTCCCTTGACTCTTTTTATGTAAGCATTGAGGGTCTTCCGCAATCCAACATATGAGATATTATTTTTGGGATTATCTGTGTAGACTAAGTCATTAATCTATGACCCATGTCCATGAGTATTAGTCTCAACTGACCAGTTTATCATGATTTTGAATAGTCCACTTAACTCTCATTGCATCGGGTGATGCTCATAGGGGTGAAGAAGTGGGATTGAAACCAGTGAAATGAATCACATAGAATCAATCATCACTTACAAGGGTTGCACCCAATAACCAAGAATACCTGGAAGGTCGCCCATCCCAAGAATCCTCTATATCAAGTGTGCTCAACTACGGATTTTTCCCCACAATCAAGCCTACTTAGCTTGCTAACCCATTTGAAAAACCTTATCAATTATTGTGCCTTATGAACTATTCAATTAGAGCTCCCTTGAATCTTTTTATTTAAGCATTGAGGGGCTTCCATAGTCCAACATATGAGATATTATTTTTGGGATTATCTGCATAAAGTAAGTCATTAATCTATGACCCATGTCCATGAGTATTAGTTGAAACTAACAAATTTCTATTGATTTTATATAGTTCACTTAACACTCAGTGCATCGGATGATTCTCACAGGGGGGTGAAGAAGTGGGATTGAAACTAGCGAAATAAATAACATTGCATCGATAATCTCTTCCAGGTTTACACCTAGTAACTAGGACTTCCCAGGAGGTCACCCATCCCAAGACTCCTATGGCTCAAATTCCCTTAATTGTGTATTTTTCCCCACAATCAAGCCCACTTAGCTAGCTACCCTATTTGCAAAATCTTAGCGATTATTATGCCTTATCAATCAATGCTCCCTTGAATATTTTAATTTAAGAATTGAGGAGCTTCCACAATCCAACATATATTGTTTTTTGGATTATCTAAATAGAGTAAGTCATTAATATATGACCCATGCCCAGGAGTATTAGTTTCAATTAACTAATTTCTCATGATTTTGAATAGTCCACTTAGCACTCTTTGCATCGGGTGATGCTCATAGGGGTGAAGAAGTGGGATCGAAACTAGTGAAATGAATCGCATAGCATCAATCATCACTTCCAGGGCTTGCACTTGCTAACTGGGACTTTCTAGGAGGTCACCCATATGAAGACTCCTTTGGCTCAAATGCACTTAAATATGGAGTTTTCCCCACAATAAATCCCACTTATCTTGCTACCCCATTTTCAAAACCTTAGTAAGTATCGTTCCTTATGAAATATTCAGTTAGAGCTCCCTTAACTCTTTTTATTTAAGCATTGAGGGGCTTCCACAGTCCAACATATGAGATATCATTTTTTAGGATTATTTGTGTAGAGTAAGTCATTAATCTATGACCCATTTCCATGAGTATTAGTTTCAATTGACCAATTTATCATGATTTTGAATAGTCCACTTAGCACTCATTGCATCTTGTGATGCTCACTGGGGAGAAGAAGTGGGATCGAAACTAGAGAAATGAATCACATAGCATAAATCATCACTTACAGGGCTCCTCAATTCTTAAATAAAAAGAATCAAGGGAGCTCTAATTGAATAGTTCATAAGGCATAATACTTGCTAAGGTTTTGCAAATGGGGTAGCAGGCTAAGTGGGCTTGATTGTGGGGAAAACTCCACAATTAAGCACACAAAGGATTCTTGGGATGGGTGACCTCTTGGGAAGTCTTGGTTACTGATTGCAAGCCCCATAAGTGATGATTGATGATATGTGATTCATTTTTCTAGTTTCAATCCCACTTCGTCACCCCTATGAGCATCACCCAATGGAATGAGTGCTAATTGGACTATTAAAAATCATGAGAAATTGGTCAGTTGCAATAATACTCATGGACATGGACCATAGATTAATGACTTACTCTACCCATATAATCCCGAAAATAATATCTCATATGTTGGATTGCGGAAGCCCCTCAACGTTTAAATAAAAAGAGTCAAGGGAGCTCTAATTGAATAGTTCATAAGGCATAATACTTACTAAAGTTTTGAAAATGGGGTAGAAAGATAAGTGGGTTGGATTGTGGGGAAAAATCCACAATTAAGCACACTTGATCCAGAGGAACCTTGGGATGGGTGACCTCCTAGGAAATCTCGGTTACCAGGTGCAAGCCCTGAAAGTGATGATCAATGCCATGTGATTCATTTCACTAGTTTCAATCCCACTTCTTCACCCCTGTGAGCATCACCTAATGCAATGAGTGCTAAGTGGACTATTCAAAATCATGGAAATGGGTCATAGATTAATTACTTAATCTATGCAGATAATTCTGAAAATAATGTCTCATATGTTGGACTGTGGAAGCCCCTCAATGCTTAAATAAAAAGAGTCAAGGGATCTCTAATTGAATAGTTCACAAGGCACAATGCTTGCTTAGGTTAAGTGGGCTTGATTGTGGGGAAAAATCCATAGTAAAACACATTTGATCTAGAGGAGTCTTGGGATGGGTGACCTCCAAGGAAGTCTTGGCTACCGGGTGAAAGCCCCGGAAGTGATGATTGATGCTATGTAATTCACTTTGCTAGTTTCAATCCCATTTCTTCACCCCTATGAGAATCACCCTATGCAATGAGTGATAAGTGGACTATTCAAAATGATGAGAAATTGGTCAGTTATGACTAATACTCATGGACATGGGTCATAGATTAATGACTTTCTCTATGTAGATAATCCCAAAAAAAATATTTCATATGTTGGGTTGTGGAATCCCCTCAATGCTTAAATAAAAAGAGTCAAGGGAGCTCTAATTGAATAGTTCATAAGGCACAATACATGTTAAGGTTTTGCATATATGGTAACAAGCTAAGTGGGATTTGTTATGGGAAAAAATCCATAATTAAGTGTACTTTAGATAGAGGAGTCTTAGAATGGGTGCCCTCCCATGAAGTCATGTTTATTAGGTGCAATCCTCGAAAGTTATGATTGGTGCTATGTGATTCATTTCGCTAGTTTCAATCCCACTTCTTCACCCCTATGAGCATCACTCGATGCAATGAGTGCTAAGTGGAATATTCAAAATCATGAGAAATTGGTCAGTTGCAACTAATACTCATGGACATGGGTCATAGATTAATGACTACTCTACGCAAATAATCCTGAAAATAATATATCATATGTTGGACTGCGAGATCCCCTTAATACTTGAGTAAACCTATAAGGAGATAAGTCAAAAATACGATTAAAAAAATAGTTTTCTTTCTTTCCCTTTGAAAAGTCATAACTCTTATTTTATTATTTTAAGTATTATTCTATTATTTTCCTTAGGAGACCTATTTTATACCTCAAAATTTCTCTAATGAACCACAAACTAAGCCTTCTTAATAATGTCATCTTGTTGACTATGTACTTCAAAGCATGAACATTGAGATAAAGGTTAAACTTATTGGCCAACAAGTAATGTTGAAATTTCTATAGAGAAAAGACCATATTTAAAGATTATATCTTGGTAATGTTGTAGTTACACTCTATTGGCGATAAATTTAAGCTTGCAAAGTAGATTGTGCATCCCATTTCCTTATCGCTCAATTTTGTGAAGATAACTCTGATAATGATACCCAAGGTGTCCACATGTGCATGACACTACTTTATCCAATCAACGAATATTAAGATTGACTCATTTGTGATCTTTCCTTTTACTATCTCAAAACTCCATTGGCATTCATTGGTTTAGATGAATGGCCTTTCCTTCTTTCATAGCATCTCCATCGAGTACATTGTCTATGCATATCCTTTAACAATTTTTTTCATAATACCATGTATTCTATAAGAATGAATTAATATTTGATGCATTAGTCAATTGTTCTATGGATATGTTTATTTTTTCCTTATCGAGGTCTCCCATCATTCCTTCCCTTGAGACATCATGTCCTAGGATTTTTATTAAAGGTTGTAAAAATTGTGCACTTTTGTGCTTGAGTGGTACTCCAATATTCCTACACTTGTTCAACATCATCCAAATTGAAGATTGTGTTATTTGGACATCCAAGAAATGTCGAATCATCCATGTAGACTTCTAAGTATTTGATGGTGGAGTCCTTAAATATCTCTACTATTGTTCGAGATAAGCATGTTGCATTTTTAACTAAGATTAAAGGAGTCCTCTAATGTGTGTACACCTCACATTTAGTCACAAATGTTGTTAGTGGTTTACCCTTCTCCCTTATCAACAATTGATTGTACCATGAGTAATCGTCAAGGAAGAAATAGATTTCTCTTCTTATGATGCCTTCTAGAATCTATTCTATAAAAGGTGCTAGAAATGGTCTTTTATGGTCCTTTGATTCAATTTATGAATGTCCTTCCAAACCTTGAATCTGTCATTTCTCTTCTTGGAAACCTCTCTTAGTGAGACTCATTTTCTTTCTTTTTGTGGGTAAATGATCTCAACATCCAACATATTCTAAAGTTTCCCTCAATCAACCTTTGATTTATGCTTTGGGTTCATTGTTTATGGCCTATGCCTCACAATGTTGGCATTGAGTTGAAGTTCAATCTAGTGGATCTCTAAAAAAAATTAAAATACCTTTTAAATCATGATATATGTGAGTGAAGACATAAAAAAATACCCTAAATAGGGAAATATCCTTGGCCATTGTTCTTTCATCCCAACAATCAACGATCTCCAAGTATTTTCGCTCTCTACCTTCCTTAGTAATGTTGACCTTCACTAGAGGTCCCCGTGTGTCCTCTATGTGATGTCAATATGCGGGTTTTGAATTGAACCAAGTGGTTCACTTCATGATGTCAACACTCATGAATATAAAACCTCATACATTACATTACAATAAATAATTATTATTTATTATTAATGAATATATTGTATAAGATTGTCTACTTGAATGATTACAATGGATGTGTATAAATACATGTAAGGTTTTATAAGTAATGTCCTTTAGGAAAGGACATGATTTACGATTATTACACCATAAATAAATTATGATTATTATAATAGATATTTATACATTATTGCATTATTGGTAATATACTCAAGGTATATTACAAGTCTCCCCCCTTAAAAATGTTTTATCCTCAAAGCATGTGCAAGGAAAAACTTCTTATGATAGAATGAATAATCTTTTGTTAACTATCATTTATTATATAAGGTTGAGGACACTAGGTGATATGATGTTCATGTCTTTGAACAATATTGGCACCTCAAAAATGGATCAATCCATCCAAGTTTTATTCTTTTTAGAATTCTCCGTTGATAAGATTTTGGATTCGATCTTCTTTGTTTTTTTTTTTGTTTTTTTTATTTCGAGTTGTATGGATCTTTGGATTCTTCGATATGTAAATACAACATCGAATATAGTTAGGTACCTTTGGATATGAGGACAATGGTTTTGGAATGCTACGACTTCATGATTTGGGTGTCGATATGCTACCCTGATAAGATAATCCTTCTTAATATTTTTGTGAATTACTTGAATCGATATGTTAATATGTGATATTTTCATATTGTTCGATGGGTTAATGACTTCATCAATGATCGATGGAATTCCAATCATCACGTAATCTGTAGATGTTGACTTGTCATTGATTTTTTTTCTTGAACTCAATTTTTGGATGCTCTTTCACTAATAAATCTTCATCAGTAATGACACTTTGATTGTCAGTGTCAATCAATTATGTCGAGGCTTCTTTATCTACATTATTTACTTCTAAGAACTTTCTTGATTCAGTTGGATCAATTAAGGTATCTTTATATGTAGCCACAACTTCTAAAAAAATCCTTGATTCACTTGCATCCATGGATGTCTCTTTGTCTACATTCAAGATTGATATATCCTTACTTTTGATTTTTTTACTTCCATAAGTAGGATTTGAATATGATTCTTCAAGCAATTAATTTCCTTGTCTTAATTTGACAAGATTTTGTCAATTTGTTTCTTGGCATATTGCTTCTTCTTAGATTCTCAGTTCAGTCGCATTGAATTACAACATCTTATTGAATCAATACTTGATCATTTGCTTGTAAGTCACAACTATCTTTCTTTAATGTTCGTAGTTCTTTTTTGAGGTATTTTATCTTGTTATCTAATTTAGATTGTAGGATATGCACTTCATTTATGAGAGATTGGTTTTGTTCACATAATTAATTTACTAGAGAATCTTGTTCTTTTCGAAGTTTTTCTAATTCTTCATAACTTTGTTGTGGTGATCCCTTCTCACATTGGATTGTAGAATTTTTCATATGGTCTATATCCTCTGATGAGGGAAATTATGTGCATGACTCTACTGTGAAATCTTGTAATGTTATCTTCTTTTCCTCATAGAAGAAAATCAACAATTTATTTTTTATGTTTAGAATGAACGTCCCCAATGTTTCCATCCAGTTAGAACCTAGAATGATGTCAAACTTATTAAACTAGATATTCACATCAAATTTGAATGTGAATTTGTATTCATCAATTAATAGGCGTAAGTCCTGAATTTCAAATCGATCCTTGCCACTAGTGTCTTTCTTTACAAATATACTTGACTCTAGAATTAACAATTTGATTTACCAAATTGTTGTCAATAAAATATTCCTCTTTGTGTGGACAAATGTATATGATAATATCCTTTATTTGAATAATCCCTTTATGTTTTAATAACCTAAAGTCCCAAATTGAACTACCTATATTAGGAAACCTTCATTCCTTCTCTTTATAAAAATCAATTTTTTCAAAGTATTTCACACAACTTCAAATTAACACCTCCTTTATAGGTCTTAAATAATGTCTTCAATTTTGAAATTTAAATTTAACTTAGGTCACTTTATAATTCTTTATATATTATTCTTCACCAAAATTTGACTTGAATTTAAAATAATGATTAACCTTGTGTTTTATCCTTCACAATAGGTTT
>ML876977.1:6929-18079 GCA_009831015.1 Picea engelmannii
GTTAGATTAGTGAATAAATTTGACCAGACTGTCTAATCCTGGTCAGATAGCCCTTAGGTAGAGTAATTTCTTAACCCAATAGTTTAATCTGGGTTAATTGTCCTAGGAGATAGGATTAGCATGTAGGTTAGTTGTTTCATTTGATTCATCCCCCATGAAAACGGATCATAAAGATGTTACACCATGTCCCAAATGCCTAAGGATAGTTTGTTCTAAACCTCATGGTGGCATCTCTTTGAAAGTTGAAGAAAAAACCCATAAAATGATTTATCCTAAGTTTTCCCCAAGCATATTTTTCTCCACTCATGGTTTATGTTACATGCACTTCCCAATGGTCTAGATCACGGCGCTTCGATCAACGGATCACAGAGAATTCCGGAACCCCCNAATCCATGGCCCATATTGGATTCCAGACCCCCCCACCCGTTCTGCCTTTAACGGAGGGGGGGGGGTCCAGAATTGGTAATAACTTGGGCACACATCTAGATGGCCCAGAACAGAGCGCCTAAATCTATGGTTCACATGGAATTCCAGACCCCCCCTCCGTTCTGCCTTTAATGGAGGGGGGGGGTCTGGAATGGGTATTAAGGAGCGCGCTAAGATATGCGGCCAGGAAACCCGTGCATAGATCAATGGATCAAAATGAATTTCGGACCCCCCTTGGTGTACTACCTTTAACCAAGGGGGGGGGGGTCCGGAAAAGATATTTCCCTTCGGCGGGCCCCGGGACATTCGTGGCATCGATCTATTGGTTCTCAAGTCACATCCCTCACATGCTGTCTGGTAGCTCATCACTCATGGACGTCATCCTCCACTGAGTCCACTTGTCCCACTTGTCCCTGGGGTCGTGTCACATCCCATAACTGTTGTCAGTCCCTGCTGTCAGGCCTTTACCTGTCCACTCATGATCAGCCCCTTATGGCGACTTTCACTTCCCATCACCGCCAATCCCGAGCAACCACGTCAACCCTCCGTATGTTTTGGCCACCGTCACCTGCCATATCACCCCCAAGTGGCCCGTTGTCCATTAATAACTGGATAATATACCCATTGTCATGCTGACCATTTTCCCGCGTTCAACCGACCCAGTTTTAAATAAAACTATCGTTTTCTCTCTTCATGCACTATTCGTCCTTCGCACCAGAAAAGTTTACTCTTACGCCTCCATTTCTTTTCCGCCACCTTCACCTACAGTCAGTATTCCCCACTAACATCGTTTTATTTCAGGTACAGTTGCTGAGATGGTTTCGAAGCCAAGACAAGTGGAAGGAGAAGAGAATCCTTTTCTTCCTTCTCTTGTCGACTTAGACAAAATTCCCTTGGTCGATAAAGATCGACTGATCGCAAATACCATTTGCGACTTTGACTTTTCAGATCTTCATTCATGGCTTTGGGAGGTGTTCTTGGATCAGAGCGACGAAATTGGACTCTGGGAGTCCAATTTGCCCCTATATATCTTTCCCCAAATTCATCATTTCCCAGAATTCACCCTCAAATGCCAAGCCCATTACGTCCCTGACCAGAAAGCCATCGTTTCTTCATCCGGATATGTCCTCTTTTTCATCACCCCCGAAGATATTGACCAGATGATGCAAATACCCCGTGTCGAATCTGCATCCCCATTCAATTTAGAAATCCTTACTGAGTTATATCAGAAAATGAAATTTCCTCAGAGAGCTCAGATTTTTGAGCTTTTTCTCCCCACTTCTGCGCAACTCCCTTCCACCAACCCCCCTTATCCTTCTTCCATGTTTTCCACCAAAGGAAATCAAATCATTTCTTCCCTGTGTGCCCTGCTTGGTTATTATTCTGATCAATGGGTAGACGAGCCCATCTTGGGCTTTCTGTCCATTTTCTCAAATGATGAAAAGTCCACAACGCAGTTTGACTACAGCGCCTTCTTAGCCAATAATATTCATGAACAATTCGTGAATTTTGGCACAGAGGGGATGTTCAAATACTCTTCTATACTGGCATATATGTTCATTTATTTTCAAGATGACAGATTCAGTTTCTCCATGCAGAAGATGGACACAGGCGGAAGGCCCCAACCAGTCATTGCATGGACTTCTCTCCTGAAGCATAACTCCACAGAGTACAGCTTCAAGGTTTTCATTGATATGTTCTATCACCCGGTGGTAGGCATGCTGAGCGGCAGGCCTGAGCCACGAATAAATGAAGAGGTCCAGAGAATTCTACACCTCTCGGACAATGCAAAGATAGGAGACTGGTTCTTGTATCAAAATCATACTGAGATCAGAGTTTTCGAGTGCGAATTGGCACCCTACAAGATGCCAAGATATGTACCGGTGAGAGTTTTTGCATTAGAATATATTAGGCAGATAATGAATTCAGACAATATTCACTTTGTTTCCCTGAAGAAGAAGCAGCAATTGCGGCTCAAGGGACAGATTGGTTCTTTCATCTGCAATAGTCGAGGCGCAGGAGAGGAAGCGGACAGAATGTTAAAGGAGATGAAATTCTTCACAAGTTTCGTATGGCATTATGATCCATGCAGGATCATTTCGGAAATGAGAGTGAAAAATAAGAATGTCCCATATGCTCATGAGCCCAAGCCAGAGATTGAGAAATTTGCAAATCAAACGGTTTGGATGCCCGATACTTTGATGGACGTGGAACAACAAGTGGATGTGGAACAACAAGTTGAAGAGGAACAGTAGGTGCCCTCGATGATTGTGCCACCTACTACCACACCCCAGGTCCCCAAGGAGAAGAGGCCCCGACAGGAGTCGTCTCCTCCTGTAACAGAGGTTTCATCAGAGGAGTTCAAGATGCACACCAAGAGGCCAAGGACAGTTCCAACGTCTGGCGCGAAAATAGAACAAGAAGTCCCGACTGCCACAATAACTACCACAGGGGTCAAACCAGTCACTCTACCTTTCAGTTCGATCCAAATTAAAGAAATCACAACAACAGTACCGAGGAAATCCACAGATTCTCCCATGGATACTCCACCAGGCAAAACTGGGCCCAAGTTGGGCATTTTCGAGAAATATGAATTGATCAAGAAGAAGAACCAGACTCTCACTAGAAGCACTTATGCACAGTTTCGGAAGCAGTCTTCCACAGCTCAACATAGGCTTCTTTCGTCATTTGACACAGAAAAGGGTAGGATGCATATGGCTTATCTACAAGCACAGGTATTAGATCCCAAGGTGATCTCAAATTACAAAAGGGCCACTTTCGAGTTCCAGGCGAAAGACGTGCATCCGATAGATCAGATGGATCTGCATAAACAAACAGGAGGGATGGTTTTACACACATTGGCTCACGCTTCGGCTTCTACAGCAAAGTTTCAAGTGTCTTTAAGCAATGCTCAGACCCAACTCAAGCTGGATAAAATATCATTTTTCGCGAAAGACAACACGATCAAGATGCTGGAGGAGCTGGTCCTCAAAATTGGTTACGACCTGAAGAACGTCAAGACTGCTGAAGAGATGATAAAAAATAAAAAAGTTGACATCGTGTCCTTAAGGAAACAACTGAAACTCCCGCCCACAGAGGACTCACAGGCCAAGGAGATAGCAGAAAAGGAAGGTGAAAAGGATGAGATGTTGAAGTTACTCATGGAGCAGAATGCTCAGCTAAAAGAGATGGAGGCTGAGATGGAGAGACTGCTAAAGGAGAAAGAGCAGATGAAGCCGATGGAAGGCATTCCATTGAGTGCTATCCCAATTGCAGGTCTGAGCACAACAACAGTGACAGTCATTCCATCTGCAACATCCGTGACACTACCAGAAGGAACAACAGACCTGGCCAAGTCCATGGAGAGGATGAACCTACAAGAGTCAGAAATCAGCAGGCTTAAAAAAGAAGTAGAGAACCTCCAAGAGCTCAAAACTTCTTTCCAGACAATCCTATCTAGAGAAAAGAAGGTGAATGAGCAAATCAGGAAGGAGTTACAGCAGCTCCAAAAACAGACAATGGCAGAGAAGACTTTGGCCGAGGTCAAAGAGATTGTATGGATAGATATCACCAAGTCCATCAATGAAATCTGGCCAATGATTCAAATCATGTTTGAACAAAATGAGTTGCTCCAGAGGAGCAAGGAGGTCGTGGAGAAAATCAGAGTAGAGCTGGGAGACATGCCAGCACAAGCAAATGAGATCATCAGGTTTCTGAATTCCAAGACCAGGGAGGAACTTGAAGAACTAAAAATCGAGGATAGAACAGAGACTATACTTAAGGTAAAAAGGGTTTTAACCAAGAGAAGTCTAATGCTTCAGCTCGAGGAAAAAGTTCAATTCATGGATCAGGGAGTACATAAGTTCTTCAACAAAATTGATGCTCTCCAAAAGAAAGGCCTACCTGGTCTGAAGGTCATTAATGACAAGCTAATGACACTCCCTGATTACAAGAAGAGATTAGATGAAGTGTCTAAGGACAGTTCTAATTTTGCAGGGGTACAAGGGAGCATCATGGGCAAAGCATTCATGGATGCCCTGCAGTGGGATATTGGTATCCAACACGAAATTAGACATGTATTCCTCATTAAGCCTACATTTTCCAAATATACAGACATGGATGAAGTATATCGAAGATTACTTAAAGTAACAGTGCCAAGTCATCTCCGATGGGAAGAACTGTGTGATTTTCTAGATTAGCAGATGAGCTATCACTGTCCAGTCACCTGTCCAGTTAGAAGAGGTTGTGAAGGCACCGTGCCAACGGCCTACCCCAGAAATTTCCGCAAGCAGTTGTACTAAGTCATCAAACAGTTTTTGATTAGTTAAAGTAGTTAGACTAAAAATAGAATGAGCACGTCCTGATTAGTTATGGCAGGAACGTTTGTAATCTAAATTATAAATACTTCAACTCTCGAAGTATTGAGGGTTGTTGATTCACACACCCTATTGCTATCAAACTGTATTATTTTTTAGGAGATCCGCCATTAATAAAGAAGAGGCATTTTACAGGATTCTTGCGTATGTTCGCTGGTGATGTTGATTTTCTAAGTTAAATGTTTTTCTTTCTATGTAATCATATCATTTTCTGGAACTAATCTTTATGAATAGCGTAAAGTTGCAGGATTTATCTTGGATACCTTGTTTCCGATTCTAAAGATTTTAATGTTTATCTTCTAATACCTTCAATTAAGAAATTATTAACTGCTTGTTAGTTAAAGTTATTTTTCTTATCTTTTCCTCTGTCCATCATCTTAATTACTAAAAGATCCAGTGAATGTATTATCTCTCCCTATGAAGTTCTTTTTTGACGTTTCTGGCTGTATCTGTTATTTGATTAAACACAAACCCCATAGCCCAATGGATGTGTAGACCGTCTCAACCAATTTATAAACCACTTTTAAAACAAAACATACTTGTGCCTTTACCTAGCCTAATATCTAAACTAAAAACAAAGCTAAATCATATAGAGAGATCCCTCTCTGAAGCTGGAAGGGCTAGATCCCATCTTTAAAAGCGATTGGATAAAGTTACCTCTGTGGATTCCTTCTTTGTCAACCTCCTGGAAATTTACAGAGTGCTAACACCAAACATATATTTCTTGATTATATTCATCCCTGAGGCCCTCCATAAGAAATCTCTCCTGCTTTTTATTCAATGAATATTGAATACTATGAAAACTATCATTGAGTCTGTCTGTGAGGTCATCTGTGAGGCCATGTACAAATGCATCCAATCTGTCATCCAATGTGTGAAACAATTGGGCTTTGAATGATTCAAGAATTTCTTTAAGGGTTTGAGAGGAAATAGGAATATGAGCACCCTATTAACTCTTCAGTCCTACAGCCGTCATGAAAAAACCCCAAAAATAAACCCAATAAGTTTCGGCAGAAAATCACGGTTTTTTCTGGAAAAACCCTAAAAACTGTTGAAGTTAAAATTCTCATAACTTCACTTCCCGGACTCCATTTTGGATGATTTTTTTTTTTTAATTGGGTGAAATTGTGAGAGGAACTCATATATGTAATTTATTTGGGCAAATTAAGCCTCCAAATCTTATAGAAATAAAAAATTTATCGCCGACGTCCGCAGAAAAAATTCTGAAAATTTGCATATTTTAAAACTTCAATTTCTTGACTTCTCGGACTCCGTTTCGGACGATTGTTTTTTTCAACTTGGGTGTATTTCTGAGAGGAAATAATATATACAACCCTTTTCTATAAATTTTTCACAAAAATATACCGAAAAATTTGAGAATGTCGTGGCCCTCTTTTTTCTTCTCCGAAAAAAAAATCTGCAAAAATAAAAAATATTTGCCCATAATGTCTGCCCAAGGAAAGTGCTCTGATACCACTTGTTAAGAATATGAATAGATATGAAAATATAATCACCACAAATAGATATACAAGAACAATATGCAAAATCTTCTTTATTACCATCAAACCCTTAGGGTAGGGAAACACCATACAATGGATCCTATTATGGAAGGGATCATCTCCTGTTCACTTGCCTCTTCGAGGGGGCATCCTCCTATTGAGCTACCGCTCCAAATACAATACTTCTCTTCATGTCTCATTACATTTCTTGAACCCCTTTATATAGTGATACCATCACTTAAGAACATTCTAGAGTAGGAATCTTCTAGAAGTAGAACCTTCTAAGAAGTCCTCTTACATTTATTATATCTAACTACCATAGTGGGCCTTATTTAATAATATAGTGGACCTAGTCCACCTTACATTGAATGGCCTCCGCTATTATCACTATGGGCCCTCTGCCCCCCCCCCCCCNTCTGGGAGTGTCATTAGTTTATCATTAATAACCTTCAGACTGGGGAGACCTTTCTTCTGGAGAGCCTCGATCTTGTTGAAGAATTTATGTACCCCTAGGTCCATGGTCTGAACCTTTTCTTCTAGTTGAAGCATTAATCCCCTCTTGGTCAAAACTCTTTTGACCTCAAGGATGGTCTTTCTTCTGTCTTCGATCTTCAACTCTTCTAGATCTTCTCTGGTCTTAGAGTTTAGGAATTTGATGATCTCATTTTCCTGAGTTGGTCTATCTCCCAATTATACTCTGATCTTTTCAATGGATTGTTTACTTCTCTGGACCAACTCATTCTGCTCAAACATGATTTGGATCATGGGCCAGATTTCATTTATGGACTTTGTGATATTTGTCCATAAATTCTCTTTGACCTCAGCCAAAGTCTTCCCTGCCACTGTTTGCTTTTGGAGCTGCTGTAGTTCCTTCTTGAGATGCTCAGTCACCTGCGTTTCTTTAGAGAGACTGGTCTGAAAAGAAACTTTGAGTTCCTGGAGATTCTCAACTTCCTTCTTAAGCCTGCTGATTTCAGTCTCTTGCAGGTTCATCTTTTCCATGGATTTGGTGAGGTCGGTTGTCCCCTCTTGTGGTGTCACTGGAGTTGCAGATGGGATTGTTGTCACTATTGCTATGCTTGCTCGTGAGATTGGGGTGGCTCTCAATGGAATGACTTCCGTTGGCTTCATCTATTCTTTCTCTTTCAATAATCTCTCCATCTCAGCTTCCATTTCTTTGAGCTGAGCATTTTTCTCCATGAGCAGCTTTAGCATCTCATCCTTCTCGCCTTCTTTCTCTGCTATCTCCTTCGCCTGTGAGTCCTCTGTAGGCAGGAGCTTCAGCTGTTTTCTCAAGGAGGTGATGTATGCATTCTTCTTCTTTATCATCTCTTCTGCAGCTTTGACATTTGAAGGATCATAACCGATCTTGAGGACCATCTCCTCCAAAGTCTTAATCCTATTGTCCTTCGCAAAGGATGATATCGTCTCTAGCTTAAGTTGCGTTTGAGCATTGTTGAGTGACACCTGTAGTTTTTCCACTGAAGTAGAAGCATGTGCCAATGTGTGAAATACCATCTCTCCAGTCTGTTTGTGCAAATCCATCTGATCTATTGGGTGCACGTCCTTCATCTGGAACTCGAAGGTGGCCCTCTTGTAATCTGCGATTACCTTGGGTTCTGGTACCTGCACTTGGAGGAAGGCCATGTGCATCCTGCCCTTTTCTGTGTCAAATGCAGACAACAACCTGTGTTGCACAGTTGACGTTTTCTTTCGAAACTGAGCATAGGTGCTACTGGTAAGAGTCTGATTCTTTTTCTTAATCAACTCGTACTTCTCAAAAATACTCATCTTGGGCCCAGTCTTTCCCTACTGAGTACCCAGTGGAGAGTCTGTGACTTTCTTTGGCACAACTGGGGTGATTTCCTTATGCAGGCTCGACCCAAAGGGTGGAATGACAGACTTAGTCACTGTGGTAGGCGTGACCTCTTTCTCACCAGTAGGGATGAGAATTGTGGTTGTCTTGGGCCTCTTAGTATGTAACTGGAACTCTTCAAATGACACCTCCGTGACAGGCAGAGATGATTCTTGTCGAGGCCTTTTTTCCTTGGGGACCTGTGGCATGGACGTTGGTGGCATAAAAGTCGGAGGAATATGCTGCTCTACTTCAACCAGGGTGTCAGGCACCCACACCGTCTGATTTGCGAATTTCTCAATCTCGGGCTTAGCTTCGTGAACATACGGGATATTCTTGTTCTTCACCCGCATTTCCGAGATGATCCCGTATGGATCATAGTGCCATGGGAAACTTAAGAAAAATTTCATCTCTCTTAGCATCCGGTCAGCTTCTTCTCCGACGCCTCGACTATTGCATATGAAGGAGCCAATCTACCCCTTGATCCAAAGCTGCTTCTTTTTCTTCAAAGACACAAAATGGATATCATCTGAATTCATGATTTGTCTTATGTATTCTAGAGAAAATATTCTTACCGACACATACTTAGGCAGCTTGTAAGGTGCCAACTCGCACTCGAATACTCTGATCTCGGTATGGTTTTGATACAGGTACCAATATCTAGTCTTGGTGTTGTCTGAGAGATGCAGAATTATCTGGACTTTGTCGTTTATTCGAGGCTCAGGCCTTCCGCTCAACATGATTACCATAGGGTGGTAGAACAGGTCAATGAATGCTTTGAAGATGTACTCTATGGAGTTATTCTTCAGCAAAGAGGTCCATGTTGTGACTGGCTGAGGCCTTCCACCTACATCCATCTTCTGCATGGAAAAACCAAACTTATCTGCTTGAAAGTAGACAAACATGTATGCCAGTATAGACGAATATATGAACATGCCTTTCGTGCCAAAATTCACGAACTGTTCGTGAATATTATCGTCCAGGAAGGTGTTGTAATCAAACTGTGTTGTGGGTTTTTCATCATTGGAGAAAATGGATAGAAAACCTAGAATGGGCTCATCTACCCACTGGTCGGAATAGTAACCTAGCAGGGCACAAAGGGAGGAAATGACTTGGTTTCCCTTGGTGGAGAACATGGATGATGGGTAAGGGGTATTTGTGGAAGGGAATTGAGCGAAGGTGGGAAGGAAAAGCTAAAAAATTTGAGCTCTCTAGGGAAAAGTCATCTTCTGGTATAACTCAGTAAGGATTTCTAGGTTGAAAGGGGATGCAGATTCTGCACGGGGAATTTGCATCCTCTGGTCTATGTCTTTGGGAGTGATGAGGAACAAGGTGTCTCCATATGAGGATATTATGGCTCTCTGTTCGGTGATGTAGTGAGATTGGCATTTAAGTGCGAACTCAGGGAAATGGTGAATCTGGGGAAAAAGGTAAAGGGGTAAATTTGACTCCCAGAGCCCAATTTCATCGCTCTGGTCCAGGAAAACCTCCCGGAGCCATGACTGGAGGTCTGAAAAATCGAAATCACACTTGGTATTAGCGATCAATCTATCTTTGTCGACCAATGGGATTTTGTCCAGGTCGACAGGAGGTGGGAGAAAAGGATTCTCCTCTCCTTCTGCTTGTCTTGGCTTTGGCGCCAACTCTGCAACAATACCTACAATAAAAATGAAGTTAGTGGGGTCGAATGACTGTGGATGAAGGCGACGGGATGTAACAGAGGGGCTGGCTATGATATTTTCTGGTGCGACGAGTGAACAACGAAAATGGAGGAGAACGGTAATTTTATTTAAAACTGGGGTCGGTTGGACGCAGGAGACAGGTCAGCAGGATAACGGGTATGTTATCCAGTAATAAATGGACAATGGGCCACTTGGGGGTGAGATGGAAGGTGACGGTGGCCAAAACATACGGACAAGTGACGTGGCTGCTAGGGATTGGAGGTGAAAGTCGCAATAAGGGGTTGTTCATGAGTGAAAAGGGGTAGGGGACTGATAGTAGTTATGGGATGTGACATACCTCGGAGGAAAGTGGAACAAGTGGAAGATGACGTCCATGAGTGAAGGGAGTTGTCAGATAGCAGATGGTGATGGGACTTCGGGACCAATAGGCTGACGCCACGTATGACAAGGGGCCTGCCAGAGGGGAAAAACTATTCTGGACCCCCCCCCTCGGTTAAAAGTAGATCATCAAGGGGGGTCTGAAATCCAAATAGAGCCGTTGATCTACGCGTCCTCTTCCTGGAGACAGATCTTAGCGCGTCGTTTATCATTCATTCTGGACCCCCCCCCCCCCNTAAAGGCAAAACGGACGGGGGGGTCTGGAATCCAATCTGGATCATGGATCTGAGCGTTCGTTCCTAGACCGTCCAGATATGCCCAAGTCTTATCACTGATTCTGGACCCCCCCCCCGGTTAAAGGCAGAATGATCGGGGGGGTCCAAAATTCTCTGTCCACCGTAGATCTGAGCGTTGTGATCTAGACCGTCAAAATGTGCAGGGGGCATAAATGGGGAGAGTAAAAACATATGTGATGGGGTAAAACTTAGGATATATGCATTTTATGGGGTTTTTTCCCCCAAATTTTCAAGGAGACACCACCATGGGGCTTCGACCAACTATCCTTTAGACATTTGAGACATGGTGTGACATTTTACATTGACCTGGTTTTATTGGAGTGAACCAATGAAGCAACTAACCTACATGCTAACCTATCTTCCTATGACAGTTAACCCAGATTAAACTGTTGGTTTAAGAAATTACTCCACCCTGGGGCTATCTGACCAGGATTAGACAGTCTGGCCAGATTTATTCACTAATCTAACCTAGACTCTTTGGCTAAGATTAAACTATTTAGCCAAATCATTCACTACCCTATCAACATCAAATTTAAAAAGAACTTGGCCATGCTTGAAAGGTATGGCCAAGTTACTATTATTGCATGGGGCTTTTACTTCGATTCTTTTATGCCCTCTTTTTTTCTTTTCTTTTTCTT
>WSFP011468361.1:0-18079 GCA_009831015.1 Picea engelmannii
TGTATATTTGAGTGGTTGAGTCTATATAATCCTAATGCCCTTATGTATTCAAACATGCAATTTACACAACAACAAAAAAATAAAATTTCACCTAGATTTATATGGTTCGATTCTAGTGAAAAAAGGACAAAATGTAGAACTTTTAGACAACGCCCTAAACATATCATACATATGTACATGAAAACATCTAAAATATTAAACAAACGTATATCCATCTTCAACCAAGATCTATCAAGCATTCAAAGAGATCAAATTTCTTAAGGTGTAATTTTTTTTATTATCATTTGATATGAAGGAATTAATACTTGAAAAATTTGTTCCTTCTCGGTGCTTGGGGTTTGAGATGGATCTATACTGGTTACATCTCAATACACTGAAGATGTGTAATTATAAAATTATAAAATAGTAAGTAAATAAAAAATATACAATGTTAACCCTAATCTAAAGTTCAAAAGTGTGTGTACATTGTATTCATAGATACATGTATGTTGTTTAGAAAATAATAATACATTAAATATAAGAAACTATATCTAAGAAAATTAAATTCATGAAATAATTTGTGAAGAGGGAACTAATCAATTGATCATCAAATAGAGAACTGAATTGAAAATCGAATTGAAATCATCAAACAACTTGAGTGCACAATGAATTGAGAAGCTAAGTGCTCAATGGGGCTAGTTTCTTTAATTAATTCAAGTATCTTATTTTTTAATATGTTTACTAGAAAATTATTGAAATCATCAAACAACTTGAGTGAGTAACTAATTGAGAAGCTAATTAGGATTGAGTTCTTCAATTAATTTAAGTATGCTATTTTTTAAAATAGTTTTACTATAAAAAGTAGTTACAAAATGAGAAATCTTAGGGTTGGTAGTATAGTTCACGAGATTCCCATATTTTGAGTGGCATTGGTAGATGCATGTAGTTCCCAGTGCCACACACATCCTATAAGCACACTGAATAATTTACATGTCCGATGTGTAGCATTTGGTAATTCATATTGATGTTTATCATCAATAAGATCATCATCATCATTGAAAAGCTTAGATGGGCAATGCATTGGAGCACTCACAAACTCAGATGGACAAGATCTTGGAGAATTCATGTTGTTGACAATGGATGTGATATAGGAGAGATAATTTTAGCATGGATGGGATTAGTTGGATTTTGTGGATAAATGATGGTATCATCATGTATAGAATTTAATGTGATTCCATCAGTATCCACAATAAACACCAAAGCTAGAAACGAAGAAGTTGGAGTTGATTGCATGGCCATTGTTTTAGCCCTTTGTTTACATGGAGGATGTTTGGAGAGAATAACTATGGTCTCATATTTTCATATTATTTTGACATTGAGTGCAATGGAATTTTCATTAGACATCGACAGGGATAACCCTTCCATATATACGAAGCCTTATGGGACTCTATCAATGTCGCCCACTATAAAACTCGTTGAAAAGACAACATCAAATGAACCATTCACTACACCATGAAATGCCTAATCTATAAACGATCCTTATAAATAACCGAAGACATTTTAGAATCTATTATGTTGAGTATTTCCCCTTTTTGAAATTAATTGATTTGGTGCAATATCGACAATCTAGTTGAGAGTTAAAGGATTTGTTTTACAAGGCTTCCCTGGCTTTTTCTCAAGACGTGTACGATATGTAGAAACAGTATGACCTACTTCATTTTCCTCATTTATTTTAACCACCTAGATTACAAATGTCTAAAATTATTTATTCCATATTATAAAATTCTTAATGGGACTCTATCAGTGTTTCCCACTATAACACTCATTGAAAATCCATCATCAAATGAACCATTCACTACACCATGAAATGTGTATCCTATAAATGATCCTTAGAAGTAATCAAAGACATTATATAATATGTTATGTTGAGTATTTCCCCTTTTTGAAATTAATCGATTTGGTGCAATATTGACAATCTAGCTGAGTTAAAGGATTTGTTTTCCAAGGTTGCCCTAGCTTTTTCTTGAGACGTGTACAATATGTAGAGATAGTATGACCTACTTCATTTTCCTCATTCATTTTAACCACCTACATTACAAATGTCTAAAATTATTGATTATGTATTATATACTTGAAAGCATAAATATCTAAAATGTTTTATTCCATGTTATATAATTGAAAGCTTCAATAAATCAAGTAGTGTTATTAAGTAAAATCTAAAACCAACAAATAACATTGTTACTTACCTTTGAAAGTATTTAAGAGGTATAATTTTAAATTAAAAGTAGTATAAATTCATCTTGATCTCTCTCATTTTATTTAGAAAGAGTCTATATGTATCAAATATCAACAAAATTTTGTGACTTTTGTTGTTTAGTTTAGTTTTGATTGGCATTTCAATCTCATTAGAAATGAAACTCTTGTTGATTAGTTCAGTCTTGATTGGGGTTTGAATCTCATTAGGAAATGTTATATCTAGGTCCTAATGAATGAAAAATTCAACAATATAGAACATACGGTATCAACAAATAGGAACAAGACTATCTATAGTCACATTCCATGCTCTAAGATACAAGGTGGATATATGTTCTTTACATTAGCTTATAGATTAAGAACACCCATGCCTTTGCAACATGTATAAACATGCTAAAAACACACTCGTAACCACAACTTATCAATCATTATCCAAAGAAGCAACCTACTCAGTATAAACTAGTATGCTAAGTTCAAGTGATTAAAATTGTAGTATAACCACTTAACATTGCATTGGGAATTGTAATTCTTGTAATTTTGAAATACAAGTTCAAATTTATAGAACATGACTTCTCCATTAGAAATTGTAATTATGAAACCTTAATGATAAAAATCGACAAATCAACAAATCATTAAAAAATCACAAAACATGAGAGTGAGTTATATAAAAGTGAATAATTACATCATTGCATTAAATATATTTGAATTCACTCATAACCACATCTTATCAATCATAATCCAAAGAAGGAACTTACTTCGTATAAATTAGTATGCTAAGTTAAAATAACAAAATTTGTAATCTAACCACTTAACCTTGCATTGAGAATTCTATTTTTTTTTTTAAATTGCATGAAGAATTGTAATTATGAAATATAGACATTTTTGGTAATTATGATTAATCCATTGGAAATAGTGATTAGGGAACCCTGGATCATTGGAAATTCAATGATATTTCTATTGTTTTGGTTGAATAAGTCACATAATTAAAATAGATAAAAAATAAATAAAGAAGCCATCCATTTTTTTTTTATGGGGAAGATAACCTTGCACCATCTAGGAATTGCATTCATTTATTAAGAAAATAACCAAATTACCTGAACTAATCAAAAGAAAAACATTTTGGGTAATTGTAATTTTATTTGCAAGAAGTCATAAATGAGAAAATAACATCCAAGTTTTAAGAGTGTATTTTTATAAAGAAAGATAAAATTGTTCCAATGCAATGATTTTAGTGACAATATAATCCATTGATTTTAACACCAATACAATATATGCTATGTGATCCATAATGTATTTGCAGAACGAAATGAATACATATTATTTTCAAAAGATGCTTAACACAGAATAACAAATATATAGTAAAATTGGTTTCTATTCAATAAGGAAATAAGCTGAAACTGTAAAATGCAGTGGAAACAAGCTTGCTAGAATGGTGGCGGCTTATCTCTAAGAAGAGATGTGACGGTTGCGCTCATTCACAAGAAGAACATTACAATGAGGCTCTGAAGGCATTTTTACATCAACTCCCCGGGGTCGTAACTTTTGCATATGATATTCGTTTTAGGCGCACGATATCTTGTTGGAAAGGTCTATCTGAGGACTACACATTTTTATGCCAACTATCAATGGTCCTTTTGACTGCGATGAGCCCTAAAAAATGTTGTTTAGGACCTCCAAGAAACCCCACAAGTCAAGGACCCAAAAACTAGGGAAAAAACTGCCAAACTGGAAAATTGCCAAAATGAACCAGTTGGAATAGGTGGGAGGCCACCGAAATCCATTTGGTTCAATCCTCCCCCCTTAGGAAGAAATTTTATTGGTTGCATTGAGTTCCCCCATCAGATGAGGAAATTTCTGTTGAATTTGGCCTCGGGTGAGCCACTTGCCTTAGTGTTGGAGATGCCCTGCTTTGACAACTCGATAAAGATGGATAATTTGCTGGTGAGTGCCCTTGATATGTTTTTCCACAATCTGATCATTGGATGCATGTTGTATGTAGTTGGGGTTGATATTTGTTGGTGTCATTTGTTCTGCTATCTCTGTGGTGTCCAATAATGGTGGGAAATATGGTCGAAGGATATCCACGTTGAACACTAGGTACAAGCCAAGGAAAGGAGGAATGTTGAGCTCGAAAAAATTATCACCCACAACCTTGGTGATGGTTTACGACCCATAACGGAGTGGGCGAAGCCTCCTATGGGGTCCTATAAGGAGCTCTTTCTGAAAGTACAACCAAACTTTTTCTCCCACCTGAAACTTATGTGGCACCTGGTGTTGATCATGGCGCTACTTGTACTTGTCATTGGACTTCTATAGGATATCCTGAACCTGTTGGCAGATGTGTTGGATCCTCTCAATGAACCGAGTGGCTTTGTCAACTTCAGCTATAGCAGGAGATGAGTCGGTTGAGGTGACCAAAAAGGCTAGTGCAACATCTATGGGACTCAATGGTTGGAATCCCAACCCTACTTGAAAGGGGTCATAGATAGTTGAGCTATGTAGGGCTTGGTTGTAGCTATGATGAACAAAGGGGAGACTCACATCCCATGTGCGAGGGTTCTTGGAATTATACATGCACATGATATGCACAATCATTCGATATACGACTTGGGTTTGGCCATCTGTCTGGGGGTAGAAGGTCGTGGATTTGGTGAGCTTGGTGTCTAGCAGTGACTAGAGGCTTGACCAGAATGTGCTGATAAATCAACTATCCCAATCTGAGACAATGGTTTGTGGGATTCCAAAATGTAAGACTCGTTCAAAGAAGATCTTGGCAGTGGCCTCTGTTGTGATTCTCTTCTTGCAGATGGCCATAATCACCATCTTAGAAAATCGATCCATAACAAAAAAAACACAGTCGTTGCCCCACTTGGTGGACGTGAGGCTTGACATGTAGTCCATTGAGATGGATTCCCATGGCCTGTCAGGAGTAGGCAGATGGGTGTACAAGCCCTATTTCTTAGTGGCCGTTTTGGCAATCGCACAAGCAGTGCAGGACCTCATATACTTGCTGACCTCCTGTCAAAGTTTCGACTAGTAGAAATTGTTGGAATACTGAGGGGGGGGGTGAATCAATATCACCCATTTTTTACAATTAACAGTTAATTTTTATATTTTATTGATCACCACAATAAATCAACAATGATTTTTATGCAAAGTCAATTATATAAATATATTTAACATCA
Organism: Picea engelmannii; assembly: GCA_009831015.1. Lineage (NCBI taxonomy): Eukaryota > Viridiplantae > Streptophyta > Pinopsida > Pinales > Pinaceae > Picea > Picea engelmannii. The sequence continues at coordinate 5,418 of WSFP011468361.1, forward strand.
ATTACAAGGTTTATAAAGAATAGTGAAGGACACCAATCCTCTTTAGAGAACCAACTCTAGGAGATACAGATCCCCTTCTTTAGGGAACCAGCCCTAGGAAGAACCAACTCCCTCGTCTTTAAGGCACCAGCCCTAGGAAGCACCAATTCCCTTGTATTTAGGGCACGAACCCTAGGAAGCACCAATTCCCTTGTATTTAGGGCACCAACCCTAGGAAGCTCCAACTCCCTTATCTTTTACAATTTTCTTAGTAAGAATATAAATCCTTCCATGCTCCTCCCTTCCACCCTCACTGCATAAGAATCGATAGTTCTTATTCTTGGACTGTGCTTATGTTTTTATCTTCTTATTTGGACTGCAAAGACACTTTCTTCTCACCACTCTTTCTCATTTATATACCTTTCAACTAGTGTGAGCTATGAAACATTGTGTCCCTTAGTTTGGACCATCACACTTCTTCATTAACAATAATATCGTTTGTTTTTTTGTATTCAAATATTATCGAGAATCCTTTTCAATTTAATAAAAATGATTTTCATTAATCGATCAGAGGATCGACTTCATTTAACTTAATTTCATGTCTCTGCAAATATTACATAAATCAATTTTGTAGAGGAGCTTCCTTCAAACTATTTACATATGAGCATCTACGCAAAACCATGGGTTTATTGTCTAAGCGATGTTCCCAGTGCCTTATGAATTATGTGTTCATAACCCATGATTGGGGGCTAGAACCTAGTTCACTAGATTTTGACATTCGACGATTTTTCTTTGACAATCATCTAATCTTCCAGAGTTTTCAATTTCCCGAAATGGTTACCTCTCACACGGGTTGATCCGATGGCTGACATGATTCCCAGTACCAAATCAACGGTCTGGATCCAATCCTTACTCATTCTTTTACTGCTCAATCCAATGGTTATGACTTAATCTACGGTTGATATGGATGGCTCTCATTTACTTTGGAACTTCAGCTTTCGTGACTTCCATTATTTTAAATCATTAAACCTCCTAGAGTATATTTCCTGAAACAGATCGAATGGTCATTATTCATTCTTTCGTTAGTCAGACGATCCTGGCTTGTCCATAGGTTTCGAACAAATTGGAAATCATGAATTAATCTACAGGTGAGTGAATGATTATTGTTTACTTCGAGAATTCAGAACTTCATCCTTCGTGATTTCTAGGACTCTCGAGTAGAAATTCCTCTGAAGTGGTTACCTCCCGAATAAGTCTTAAAGCAGTGGTGACCGCTTGTTGTCGGTTAACACCTCCACTTACGCTATCCTTCCACTATGCTTGATCATCGGTTGAGAATGCTCTCGAATTAGATCAATGGTTAGCGTTAACTTCAGCTTTCAACTCTTTGGGTGATTTCTCCTACACAGGCCTTCAATCTCCCAGATTTTACTTGCACGATGAACGGTTCTCGTTCATTTCGGAACTTCGAGACTCCAGGCATTTTCTGGTGGTGAAAATATTGAAGTACATATTCCCAGAGTGACATAGATGCAAACGTCACTTGTTGACATGGCACTGACCGATTGGCTTCCACTGTCACATAGATTAGTGAGTTATGCATACCTGAAATGCTAATAAGACCTTGACACTTGTCATCATTTTATTGTGCCATGTGTCCTTGATGACGTGGTATGTTGACATGGATCTCTTGATGTGGCACACATCCTCCTTTATGACTTACTATGTCCTTCCACTCAGCTTTATCCAATGGTTGAGAATTCTCTTAGAGTAGATAAACAATTAGGGATGATTGTGGGGTCCTCAACTAGCATGACATTTAAAACTATCGTCGATTTCTACAATGGAAACTGCTAGTTTGGTAGTGAAACTAGTGGCAATCGTAGATATATTGGTGGGTGACCATCAATAGTCGATGTGGATTGCGGAACCATAACTTGTGCATGGTTTATCCCATCGCCCAAACTCCATAATTGAAGTTGTGTGATTGTTGGTGTATCAACCACATTCGTCGATCTTTGAATCGATGAGATCTGACGGTCTAGATAATTGTGAGATTTTAAATAATGTGTTGTTTAATTATCCATTTGCGCTCTGCAATAAATCCCTGCCCTTGATCTGGTGCTTGCATATCCAAAAATCACAACTTGATCTGATCCTTTACCATTCCTCCAACGGTCCTTCTCTTGTAATCTAACGGTTTAGAGACTAATTGTGGGATTAGAATTAACGCATTTTTTAATTCTTCCTTCTTTCTCTACAATCAATCCCTACCCTTGATCTAGAGCTTGCGTATCCAATGGCCACAACTTGATCTGATCGTTAACCAATCCTCCAATGATCACAACTTGATTTGATTGTTGACCAGTCCTCCAACGATCACGACTTGATCTGATCGTTGACCAGTCCTCCAACAGTCCTTCTAGTGTAACTCCTAGATCTGACGGTCTTGGTTTGTCCCGTGGGGATTTCGATCCCGATCACATTTCTGCAATGCGCTTTCCCTTCTGAGCTTCATGTGCATCATCTCTTCTGAGCTTATTTGTTCATACCAACTCATCATTATAACATAATGATATAGGTTGTTGACATCAATGACAATACATCAATGACACTATGTCCAACAATATCCCCCTTTGTCATTGAGGGCAACACTCTAACTTCATACACAAACTCCCCCTATGATAATGCTTTTCTCTATGAATTTACTCTCACCCTTTGATATCAATGGAAAAGGGTTGCTCCCCCTATGATTAATCTCTGTCTGTCTATATGTTGTTAAACAAAATCTGAACTCGAGTAACTCCCGCTGTCAATCTTCTCTTTCTGCTTCTAACTTCTCTTCCCCTTTGTTTCCAAAAAAGGGTAGTTCTTCCTAAAATGATCTCTCCCCCTATCATCTCTACAAGATGTCATGTATACCACTATATACATCCTACTATTTCCACTGCAGATACTGTTGTCCTACTGGAACATTGAGCAACTAAATATTATACCTTTCAAACGACCTTTCGACCTGTCCATTGCTTCTCATCGATCTCTAACCAAATGTATCCATCTTTATCCAAGATGGTTTTTTACTATACACTACTTCTTAAAGTCATCCAAGAGACTTTATACTTTTCTTTCCACATGACTTATCTTGCTAATAGAATGTAATATATTCAACTAGAATTGATCTAGTTATCCAACCAACTCAGGCACGCATCGACCATCCCATACATATTTCATATTTTTTCTGTCAAAACCATTGTCTCTGAAATTTCATTTTCCAGTCTTTTCATTTTCAGACTTGTACTCAGTCTATATTCATCATCACCTCACTGTTGCATTTTCAACACCTTTGTTGAGTCCTCTAGACTATAGTATATATGTCCATCTTTATACAGCTTCGTTCGAAGGGACGTTTGGTATGGTTCTTATTTAGGAGGATGATGATATCCATGAGCACGTTATCTATTATCTTAGTCTAAATCTAAGCATTCCCGAACTTAAGTACTCTCACATGGAAAAAGCTAGCCTTAGTAGTCGTGCATGTGGTTAAAAAACTATGCCATTATATCTTACTTCATAAGACTATTGTGGTCATCGAATTCAACCTATTTTAGTATGTCTTGACAAGGCGTATCATAGGGGGGAAATACAATAAATGGATTTTGATTTTTCAAGAATTTTGATCTCGATTTTGTCTCTATAAAATATAAGAAATCGCTAGTCTTTGTGGAATTAATGTCAGACTTCCCTAAGCAGGATGAGGATACCATTTTTGATGACTCATTTGATGATGAGAAAATTTTCCTTATCTCATCTTTAGACCCTTGGTATGGATACCTTCTAATATATCGTCAAACTATGAAGCTTCCCCAACATCTTTCAAGGGACGACCGACGATGTGTATGCCATCAAGACAAAAGATACCTCATTATTAGTGACACTTTGTATCGTAGAGGGGTGGATTCTATTTTGCATCATTGTTTGACTCACGAAGAGGTTAAATCTATACTCAATGACTAACAGAGTGGGGCGTGTGGTGGTCACTTATCTTGTCTTGCGACAACCCAAAAAATATTGCGAGATGGTTATTTTTGGTCATCTATTTTTAAAGATTGTGTAGAAGTTGTCAATAACTGTCACCCTTTCTAGGTGTTCACTCATAATATGCGCTCGCACCCTGCCCCTCTTCAACCAGTCATTATTGTCTTTTCGTTCACCAAGTGGGTGGTGGATTTCATCGATTGCAACCCAGCCTTGACTGGGGGGTACCATCACATTATCGTGGTCATGGACTATTTTACCAAGTGGGATGAGGCCATGCCTACAATCAAATCTGATGGTGATACTGCAACACACTTCGTATTCAATCAAATCATAGCTCAGTTTGTAATTTCGAAGGAGATTGTCACTGAACATGACAGTCACTTTCATAACAATATGATGAAAGAGTTGGCATAAAAATTCGGGTTCAAGAAAGATCATTCATCATCATATTCTTATGAGGAAAATCTCTCTATGGATAGGGGTAAATGACAACAGACGGAAATGACTGCAGAAGTCAACTCTAATATCAAGTATGTTATATAAACATATATGCTAACAAGACAAGATAAAATGCCTACCTTGTCCAGACCTTCGATGAAATCCACCATTGAGCACTTGACCCCAATCTAAAATACTAAAATCAATATGTTGTCCCTAATCTCTTTACCAACTTTTCATTACCTTCCCTGTAATTTTGCACTTCCCTCTACAAGGTCTTTATTGTCTCAGCTAACTTTGCAAGATCTTCCCTGCTTCCATGTCCATTGGACCTTGGAATTATAATTTGAAATAGAACCACACAATCTAGATTTATATAATTTGATCTTCTTTTTAGAAATACCTTGATACAACTCTCTACTTGAGTGTTCCCTCTCTCATCAATAATACCTTTCTATTAAAGTTTATCTCTTTTTTCCATTACTAGTCTATTGAACTTCCAAATGTTCCTGAATACCTATGCATAGGAATCATCATGAGAATCAACACTCTTTTTTACCCAATATTCATCTTTGACAAGTACCTTTAACATCTAAAAATGTTTTTCCAAAATTGACATTATTTGGAAGATCTTTATTTTGAACAATTGCATCATTCACATCATCCAATTTCCCTTTTTCCCGCATCTTTATAAACAACTAGATGCTTTCTCATAGAACATAATCCTTTGTCATGTTTTCCTCTAGATTACCTTTCCAATGGTTGTACTAATGCCTTATTCTAATTTTTTAAATGAAAGTTATGGCTTCCTGAAATCAACAGTTTCACCCATTTTGCATCTGTTTCACTAGTACAATAAATCTCAAAGCGTACCTTCTATGACCTTTATAAATAAATCTGGTGAGAACCAGGAATTTTTTTATGGGGAACTAATAGTATTCCTTATTTTGAATACATAAAAACTCTCAGATTCAATATTTAATGCTCTGTACAACTTCCACATCAATCTAAATTTGACAATTTTGTGCTTTTAGATTTCCTCTAGACTTAGAATTTTTAGTGAAAACAAGCTATCTTCCAAATGGAGAAAAAAAAGAAAAAAATCCCTCAATACAACATTATTTGAATTGATGATTATGTAAAATGTTGACTAAGAAAACTTTCTTGAACTGGTGATCTGGGGTCTCTCTTCCTCTAAAGATTTCAAAAATACCAAAAGAGTTCCTAGGAATAGTGTTTTTTCCCCTTTTTTAGCACTTCCACTATAAATCCTTTAGAATTTCACCAGAATCCCAAATGGATAACGTCATGCCTAATTTTTCGACTTCCTATAAAATTTTCACCTTCATTTGGGCCCTAATTACTAAGCATGACCCAAATATTCGAAAGTCTTTGAATTTCAATAGAATCCCAAATGGGTATCTTCATGCCTAATTTTTGGATTTCCTATAAAAATTTCACCTTCATTTGGGCCCTGGTTACTGAGCATGACCAAGATATTCAAAATTCACTAATTTGTGTTTCTCAAAAAATTGAAGTAGAGTTGACCCATATCTCTCATTCACACTTTTGTATCCCTCGTCACTACGAACATACCCCTTAATTTTCATATGAATTCAATTCAAACTACTCCTATTATGGCCAAAACAAGTTTTTCGCTCCAATTTGTTTTTTGTAAATTGTTTATTTACACCTTCTCTTTCTCCTCTTTTCTTACTCTTCTTCTTCTCCTTCTATTTCTTCCTCTTCTTTTCCTTCTTCTCCTCTTTCTCCTCTTCTTTTATTTTCTTTTCCCCTTCTTTGGTGATCACTAAAACACTTCATCGACGATTGATGATTCCCCTTGCATTGACAATCAACGATTCCCCTTGCATTGACAATCCGCTATTTCCTTTGCATCAACCATTGGTGATTTATTTTGCATCAACAATATATGAATTCTTTCACATCAACAATTGACGATTTTTTTTCACATAGGCAATCGACAATTTGCTTCGCATTGATGATAAAAAAAAATCTTCACATTAGCAATCGGTGATTCCTTCACATTGGAAGTCGACGATTTCCTTTCATCGACAATTGATGATTTTCTTCTCATCGATGAATTTCTTACTTCATAAAATTTCGCCGAACTCAAAATCATATGCAATCTTGGTTGTTGATTCATCAAAATCTATGTCACGACCTTCTGCTAGCTTGGCACTATGAACATGGGCCCTGTCATTCCACATCACGAGTACGGTCCATATCATCATCTATATATAATTTTTCAAAAATCTTGAAAAAATATATATTTTTTCAAAATTTTCTTCAGTGAACTTGAAAATTTTAACCAATCTAAAATGAATCTAGGTTTTTTATCACAAAGTCGAATGTGATTTGGGTCGTTGATTCATATATATTCAAATTCTATCTTTGAGGCCTAAATTAACTCTACATCTTGTAGATCGATTCCATTAATCATCTCCTCAACCATTCTAAGTGTAAATTCAACCTGAATTTGCTCAAAATTTTGGGGATTTCACTTTGGTTCCACAAATTTTCCCAAATCCATCATAGATAAAAACTCTTCAACAACGAATTTGTAAAATTCATGTTGGTCATTGACCCATATGGTTCTAGTTTTAAACTAGAATCTTTGATACCAAATTATAACATACCCATTACCAACAAAATGAATTTTTCTCTGATACTAATTGTAGAGTACTTGCCTGCTAAAAATGGATTTAAATGCTCTATACAAATAAAATTAATAGAAGGTGGTATATCATAATTATTAGCTCCAACAATTAGCTCAAGTGGTTTTGATCTAGATATGAAGCTATCCCCAATGGAGGAGGTCATTGGTTCGAATATCTTGTTCCTCCTTGGGGTTAGGCCCCGTAATCAAGGTTGGTGATTTACCCCATTTACCATCCACGAAATGGGAAAGTACTTGGGGGTTTCCCGCAAGTTATTCAATCAAAATAAAATAAAATAAAAAATTAATAGCATGCAACATGCTAAATTACCTGTGCATTACATAACAAATGGAAAATGTAAATGCGGTCATTGAAGAAAACAAAACATTCAAACATTCATCTTTACACAAAAAAATTAACATCACAAAATACATAACAAAAAACTTATCTTTAAAATGGTTGAACCAACTAGCTATGTATAGGGGATGTTCCTCCCAGTGATAGGATTGTTGTTCATTTTATCTCAACAACAATCCACCCTCAAGTTGAGGCTATGAGTTCACAAGGAGGTCTGGCCCTCTTGGTTGTCCACTTTCTGCAATCAGTAGCCCAAAACCAAGTTCTACTCGAACAACAATTCCAATCCACTGTTAAGAAATGATGAACACTTCCACACTAAACCTAGAAGAAGAGAGGAAGAAATATTTAATCAAGAAAGTAAGTGACAATACAAACACACATTACAAAGAGATTTTACCCTGGAAATCTAAACAGGAAAAAAAACATCCTTGAGCGTTCTGCTCTCTTGTTTCCTTATTCATTCAAAATAAAAGGTTACATGCCTAAACTTGGTTTACACATAAAACAAAATCGACATCATACCTTCTTGATTTACACAAGGACAACCCTGTAGCCAATTTGGCTTACATATTCATGACCAACAACCTCTACAATTTTCTACTCCACAGTTATTGATTAGCATTTACAACATTACAAGACACCTTCTTTACAGGATTTTTAGTATGGAAAACCCCAAAGAAAAGTTCCAAAAAAATGATTACAGATCCACATAAATCATTCTCTACAAATCCCGCAAATCATAGGATTATGTTACAATCGACTAATAAGTTAAATTACCAGTTGAAATTCATTTAGTCTTCAGTCAGTTTCCATGTGCTAGCCTATCGACCTCTTGTTAGTTGACCTTATCAACTTGTCGTTGATTCTTTGACTTCAACTTTACCTGGTCGAACCACCTCGATGTTCGACTTGTTGTCGATATATTCGACTTCGACTTTACCCAGTCGAACTACCTCGACCTTCGTCTTGCTGTCGATTCCTTCGAATTCGATTGTTAGTCAATCCACCTTGACTAGAATTTCACTTCAAAGAATATAACAACCCAACATTCTCCCACTTGTTGTCTTTTTTTGTTGAAACAAAGAGATTTATGAACTCTCGTTCACAGACCTAGGGTAGAAATTCCCATTTCCTCTCTTCACCAAGAGAATTTCATAGCACTCACAGACTTGGTCAAAGAGTCTGTTATGTTTTCCAATGTGTCTAGTTTCTTCAGTAACATTTTGTTTCTTTCCACCATGTCTCTCACAAAATGGTATTGTACATCAATACACTTAGTCATAGAATGATAAACTAGGTTCTTTACTAGAAATATTGTGCTTTGACTGTCACAACTTATCTTCATAGCTCTCTTCTCAAACACGATTCCTAAACACAGCCTTTGCAATCATATTGCTTCTTTGCTTCCATGAGTGGCTTCCATGTATTCAACTTCTATTTTTGACAAGGCTACGATCGCTTGTCACTTACTCATCCAGTTGATTTCTCTAGGGAACATTTTGAGCACATATCCATTGGTCGACCTTCATCGATCCATATCTCTAGCCCAGTCAACGTCGATAAATCCATATGCATTTAATTCACTGTTACCTCCAAGTTTTCCTTGATATCATATAGCATAGTATTTTGTGCCACACAAATACCTGAATACTCTCTTGACAGTTGTCAAGTTCTCCTTCCCGGATGTCGACATATATATACTCAACACTCCGATTGCATGGGAAATGTTTGGTCGAGTGCAGACCATTGCATACATTAGACTACCAAAAACACTTTCATAGAGAACACGTGCCATGTCCTCTATTTCCTCATGTGTCCTTGGACATTGTTCAACGGTTAGCCTTTCTCCCACATGAATTGGCACCTTCATAGGTTTGCAATATTACATGTTAAAATGTTTCAAGAGTATTTCAATATGCATATTCTAGTTCAACCAGAGATTTCTAGTTGCTCGATCTCTCTTGATCTCCATTCCTAGAGTGAAGTTCGTTGCACCAATATATTTTATGTCGAACTTGGAGGATAGTTTCTTCTTCACCTCCTTTATTGCATTCATGTTGTTTCCAATCAACAAAATATCCTTGACATACAATTCTACATATATGAAACACTCACCTTATTCTTTGGATTATATGCAATGATAAACTTTGCTTCTCTCAAATCCAAAACTAAGGATGTATGTGCCAAACTTTTGGTAACACATCCTTGGTGATTTCTTTATATCATAAAGGGATCTTTTCAGTTTTCACACAAAATCTTTCTTTCCCTTTACTACAAATCCTTTAGGTTGTTTCATGTAGATTTATTCTTCTAGGTCCCCATGTAGGAGCATTGTCCTTACATCCATATATTATATTTCTAGATCAAATGTTGTATCCAGAGACATTAGTACTCTAATGGAGGTTAATTTTGCAACAGGAGAAAAAATATCACCAAAGTCTATTCCTTCGATTTGGGAATATCCTTTTGTTGCTAGTCGAGCTTTGGATTTCTCGACTGGACCTCCTGCATTCATCTTCTTCTTGAATACCCATTTGATACCGATAGGATTTCCTCCACTGGGTAAATATATTAAGTCTCACATCTCATTCTTGTGCAAGGATTCCATCTCTTCGACCATGGTGTCATTCCAGATTTTTCCCTCTGCTGAGTTGACTGCCTCACCCACTGACTTGGGCTCATCATCGCCAAAAGCTACACAAACATGTAATATAAGTTAGGAGGAATATATCTTTCTACTGGTTTTCTTACTTGTTCTCACCTCCTTACAACCAGGGTAGATTGTTCCATCTCTTATTCTGATTCAGTCGACTCATCTGAATCATCTTCTTCGATCCTCGGTTCAAATTGCACCTTCTCTAGATTATTCTATGTTTGAACCATTTCTTTAGGATCAGACTTCCTTCCGACTTATCTGAAGACCACATCTCGATAGTACACCATTTTCCTTGATCCTAGATTCGAGAGCTTATATCCTTTCATACCTTCTGTTAGCTCCCAAAATGAACCCGTCCCTTTGGTCGCATTTTGTGGTGGATAACATGGCTATTGGTAGTTTTCTCAAATTATTTTTGAGTTTTTCTAGCTGCAAAACTTAGGTTTTGATTTTTGTCTTAGAAATAAGATGACCCATAAATGTCATCCCTTTAAAATTTTCATAAAATGCTTTCAACAGCTAACGTGTGTTTAAAAGATGAGTGTTAGATGGTGAAAGTGGCGAATTTCAATAGCTAAGGAGAGTCTCTCATAGGTCTGTGCACTGGTGAAAGTGTTGATTTTCAAAACATCCAAAGAAGCATTGTCGCGGGTTGTGCGCTGGTGAAAGTGAAGACTTTCAACAGCTATGGAGCAATTCTTACGGGATCGTGTGCTGGTGAAAGTGATGACTTTCAAACAACTAAGGGGTGTTTTCCACAGGAATGTGCGCTGGTGAAAGCGGTCAGTTTCAACAGCTAAGGGGCGTTTTCTATGGGAATGTGCGCTGGTGAAAGCGGTCAGTTTCAACAGCTAAGGAACATTTTCCACGAGCTGTTGGCTGGAGAAAGTGGGAATCACGTGCGTTTATCCACGTTTCAAAAATCGAATGATGATGCGATCAACTCACGTCATGCAATCAAGAAATGAGCGTTGGTGAAAGTGGATAATCATGAAAACTCGAGTTCCACGTCCAAGTCATATTACAAATTGGATCCGGTTCAGAAACTCATGCTCCACAATCATGGCGTCGGGGATGGCAAGTTCAAATCCATTAGTGCAGGTACAGAAGCTGTAATACTGGGCTGACAACATCAAATCAGATCATTGCTTCCCTATCACGCATTGTTCACAAATGTTTGTTAAGTTTCTAATGTTGAAAAAATAGAGCCGACTCCTGAGTTCTTTCAACAACGCAAGACCTGGGCCCGAATATCAGTTTCTTGTGTTGTGCATGCAGAATTGTTTGAGATTTTGGGTGACAGAATGGCGAGGAGACGCAGTGGTTCTCTACTTAGGAAAGAGTTGGACAACCTATCTTTCCTACAAAGGCGTCCAGAAGTACAGAAGCACTTTTCAAACGCAGGTTGCATTGAATTTGTTGAGAGGCTGCAGAACGGTTGTCACCAGTCGACAGCAGAGGATTTTGCCAAAATTTTTGATGGGAATAAGGCTTGTGTTGGGTCCTTGGAAATCATAGTAGATGAAGCTGCCATTGCTGCAACAACCGGCCTACCAAGATCAGGCCATAGTTGGTTCAAAACCACTGCCACCAAAAACTTGAATTTCAGAGCTTATTTGAAGGAAGAGTTCAGGCACAATGCATGGAAAAAGAGCATGCCGGTTTCCTATCTAGAAGAGGAGTGGCAGGAGCTGTTTAAGGGCATCCAACTCTACATTACCTCGGAGGGCAGGTATGACAAACTCATGATGTATCATTTCAAGCTCCTAGACCATTTCACAGGTAAAACTCTTCTCAATTTACCTTTTTTCCTACATAAGAGTTTAACTAAGGTCTGCAAGAAGATCAGGGCTCAACCCCTAAGCATGAAGAATACTCTGTGTCACTTTGGCCTCATTAAATTGATCATTCTGGAGGAATTAAAACAACAAGGAAGGAGCTGGCAACATTTTCTATTTTGGGAAGGCTTTGAAACACAGACTCAGTCCGTAAATGAACAGGGGAAAGGTTCAAAAAAAAAGTTGACTACTCAAAGCAGTTCGAGACAGAGGAGGACCCTACCAGGACCTCCAGAAGATAGAATCTCTGGAGTGAAGTCCCACAGGTCAAAGAAAAAGTTAAAATTTGAGACCACTACAGAGTATCTCACAGAACAGCCTACAGAGAAGAGAACAAACATATTAAACTTGCCCTACACAGACTCAGAACCAGAGCAACAAGATGAGAGCCCTGTCACCAAGAGTCCTGAACAGTCAACTGAGTTTGCACAGAATTATGAGACCTTCACTCATACAGAGGAAGGAGAAACATCAAAGAGTTCTAAGTCAAAGAAAACTCAGAAAATCAAGCATCTGAAAGAGGTAATCACTCAACAAGAGGTCTTGGAACGGGTAATCAAAGAAAGGTATAAGAAGTTGTCTGATAACTTCGCAAAAACCAATGTTGTGTTTGAGAGTCTGGCTCGGGAAAGTGTTAAAGAGAAGAAAAGAAAGCAGAAACTCACCAAAGAT
>ML876979.1:0-18078 GCA_009831015.1 Picea engelmannii
CAAAATCCTTTGCTATATTCTTCAAGAGAAAGACCTCCACCAAGATAAACTCTAGCACACAAGAGGGAGCTTCAAACCCTAGAACTCTAGCGCCCAAGAGAGGTGTGCACCTTTTCCCAAGTAGATGTGTTTGCTGAAATTTCCAAACTCACAAGGAAGATATGATTCCACAATGGGGAATCATCCCTTACTTATATTAGACTTGTCCAATCAACAAAGGCATCTATTGGCTCAACATGGCCGACCTCTCTAAGTCACTATATAATTTATTATTATTATTATTATTATTAACCATATTAATTATCATTTACATTTATTATTAATTACATTAAGGTGGGGTCGACCTGTACCCTTTTCATAACAATTAGGGTTACAGGCAGGTCTGACTCTTGAACAACATATAGCAAAGGATCTGATACACCCACTAGTGCTCATCCACTGGGGGCACATCCATAGGGATGCCATAGCTCTGGCTCACTGCATTACCTAGAAGAACCAGATCTACACACATTCACCTATGCTCGTCCACAGGCACATCCACTCTACAGATCTTCTTTTTCACTGCCTCATATAGGAGAACCATCTGGAGTTTTCTCGTCAACTTTGTTGCTCAGAGGAGGCTAACACATCATCTTCATATTTGTTCACATGATGATGCACCCAACACTTTGGGATTTCACACGTTCACCTTGTGCTCAACCATAAGCATGTCCAACTCATCAGATCACCTTTCCCACTGGATAATCATCTGGAGTTCTTCTCACTCGCTGAATGGAGGAGGTCATCTCTACGTTCCTAGCTCTATGTCAAGAAGGAACCACGTACCCTTCTTAGGGGATTTCTCTCAGGTATGCAAGCTAAGAGAAAGGCTTCACATAGCTGCAATGATCCACACCTCATAGGTTTGTAAGCTGGAGAATTTCTCACATAGTTGCATTCATTAACACTCCCTCTCAGCTAGGGAGGCATTATTTATCATGCCAAGTCTCGCACAGATGTATTTTGATTTTTGTCTTGGATGGAGTTATCATCACTCCCTCTTAACTAGGGATCCATTCTTCACGAAGTTAATTTGGTGAAGATATCTACAATATGCTCATGTGTAGGAAGGTACTGCATGTGTACGATTTTCCTCTGCATCATATCTCTGGAATAAGGATATTTCATCCCATCGTATTTCTATCCATTAGGGAGCATTGGGTTCTCACGGCTCATAGGCTCCATCTCATGGTCAAATAAATCTATCAGAAGCTTTGTGAAGCCACATTGCTTCGTACACTCGAAGCTTATATACTCTGCCTCTATAGTACTCAAGGCCACAGAGTTGTGTTTCCTTCTATATCAGGAACCATGGAAAACTTCACGGTAACATATCAACTGGATGTGTTCTTTCGATCCACTGTACTTTCTTCTCAATCTGAATCAGCATATCCTACAAACTCAAGTTCAAACTAGAGGCATATCCAACCGTGCTTTGTATATATCTAAATACATGTTTTGTTGTTGTCTAGTGAGTCTGTCTTAGTTGACTCATGAAATGCCTAGGCACATTCACTGCATGGCATGAATCAAGTCTGGTCTTAACCAGATACATCAGTGATCAAATTAGTTGTAGATCAGTCTCGTCTGATTCATCATCAATATTCTTCTTTAAATCCATCATGGTGGATTTTTCTTTCTATCATATTAAACTTCTTTAATATTTTCACTCTGTATTTTCCTTGATTCGGGAAAATCTCATCGGTCCTTTGTCATACTTCTTGTCCCAAGAAGTAATGCATCATACTCAGATTCTTCATTAGAAGTCAAGAATTACTTGTAACAACACTTTCTGAAAAAGTCATTAGGATCAGGCTCTTTTCACCAACACAGTAACGATATAGGTTTGGATCAACAATACTCTTACTGGAATCCAACCTCATCAAGGATCAATCTATCTGATATAGTTTCAAGCTCATGGATGGTAATATAGATGGAAGTGTATCGGGTTCACTTGGTCAAGTGTCTCATCGTAGAAAAATCCCTTTGTTTATGAGAAACATCTGGCTATAGATCTTGTTTTGTATTTCTCGACACTTTCATCAGCTGCATGCTTGATCTTATAGATCCACTTGTAAGTTACCACAGACTTCCCTTTTGGTCTCCGAATAATATCTACTGGAGAAAATGGAATAATGTATGTCTCCCTCTAAACTGCTAAAGCGGGGGAAGGTTGCTATAGGGGGGAAGGTATTGTCTCACTGTCAATCTTCATTTGAGATTCTCTGGGTCTTTGAAAGACTATCTCTTCTTCAAGGACAATGTCTCTACTTATTTTCAATCCGTCTCTGACTAGGGATGTCGATCTGGAATGTTTTGAAGATTCAATGTATCCTTTCTTTCTAAAGGATCTAGCTTGGACTTCTTTTCTTTGGGTACATGAAGATACACTAGACACCCAAATAACTTGAAGTGCTCAATCTTGGACTTCATTCTGGTGAAGACTTCTGTTCTGCACATATACTATGTCATGCATGTTTTTGTCCATGGAATGTTAAAAGGATTCTAATCATGCATTATTGCATTGGTTGTCTCAATGATGGTTCTATTCTTCCTCTTTCTCAAATAGTTTAGACTTCCTTTGACTCAAGTGACTCCCTCTGAAGGATAAGTATCTTCTTTTGTTCTTTGTATGACGAACAAGTTAAATATGGTTTGGACTCCCGTACCAGGGATAATGGTCCAAATATTTGAGAGTTCCTGTACTAGGAATAACATCCTTCATTTATTTAAAAAAGAAATAAACTATAAAATTAGAGATCAAATGATTTACCTAGTTTGTTTTCATGTCTTTTATAGAACATATTTCTCCTCTCTCTTCTCTTCACTCTTTTGAGGTGGATCTGGATCAATGTCAGCGGTGGAAGCATATTGTCTTCCTTTCTTCTTGGTTGGACAATTTCTTGAAATGTGTCCATACTTGTCACATCTGAAGCACTTAATTTATGAAACATCTCTTCCTTGATAGCCTCAATTGGATGAAGACATTTCACCTTTAAATGTTTACCTGAATTTTTTTTTGAATTTTCCTCCCTTCTTTGTATGAAGTGAAAGAGAATGATTTTCTTCTGAGGAATCTTCCACTCCTCTATTTCTAAGTCTAAGTTCTTCTTGAGTGCAGTTTGTCCATAGACGCTTAAAAGTTGGTAGAGCTTCTCTTCCACTGATACTCTGAATAAAGGGCTCCCATGATTTTGGAAGATTCTGGAGAGTGGTTAAGACAGGTTCTCTATCAGACATGATTTCCCCAATGGTCTCTAAATGTTCTTTAATCTTTGATAACTTCATAAAGAAGAGTACAACTGTGTCTTCCTTCGTCATCTTGGTACTTTGAAGTTGGATCTTTAAGGTAAGAGCTATGAGAGTGTTTTCACTTTCAAACATTCCTTTTAAAGTCTTATACATATCATAGGTTGTCTTTAGATTGGCAATACGGGGCAATAGGTGATCTCTTACCGAGTAGATGATTATTTTTCTTGCTTTGACATCTTCTTCTTTTCTTATTTTCTTCTCTATATCTGTAGCTGTGTTTGGTCGAGTTTTAGTTGTTACATCCAAGAGGCCATCTTCTTCAAGAGTGACTAGAAGCTTTGATTTCCAGGGGCTGAAGGTGCTTGCTCCATCAAGCCTATCTTCAAATAAGGGTATGTTCTTCATTTGATTTGTTTCTTCAATGTCTTGCTGACTGGATTTTGAAAACCTAATGATTAGGTTAGATTTGCAGTCTTGGATTATATTGGACTTATGATTGCCAACAATTAACTGGAGATGTTTGTTGATTCAGAATAACGTTTCTTCAAAAATCCAGAATTGATATTCTGCAGGAAATTTCGGCACCCTAGAAACACTAGGGCCAAAAATAAAAATTTCTCGAAATTTTGTTTTGAGAGCTTCTAGAGATGCACTGGAGGAGGTCGTTCTCTTCTATGCCAAAAGTATCCAAAGCATCCAAGTACTAAGGCTTGAAACTCCACTGATAAGGAGGTCGTACAGATTTTCTAGGAAACCCTAGGAGGGTAGTATGGCTCTGTAGAAGAGGAGAGATGGTTGATAAAGGTTTGTAGCTTATGCAATGGGTACTTCAAGAGATATGCTCTGATACCATGTTGATTATTCATAAGCTAGGTTAAGCATGAAGTTCATTCCCTTTTAGCATTTCACTTAACCATAAACAATGATGTTGCAGCAACCAAGATCACAAGAAAAAACACCATGCACAAGAACACAAGAAGTATCCTGGGAAACCCTTCTCAACAAGGGAAGAAAACCCAACCAAATCCTTTGTTATATTCTTCAAGAGAAAGACCTCCACCAAGATAAACTCTAGCACACAAGAGGGTGCTTAAAACCCTAGAACTCTAGCACCTAAGAGAGGTGTGCACCTTTTCCCAAGTAGATGTGTTTGCTAAAATTTCCAAACTCACAAGGAAGATATGATTCCACAATGGGTAATCATCCCTTACTTATATTAGACTTGTCCAATCAACAAAGGCGTCTATTGGCTCAACATGGACGACCTCTCTAAGTCACTATATAATTTATTATTATTATTATTATTATTATTATTATTATTATTATTAACCATATTAATTATTATTTACATTTATTATTAATTACATTAAGGTGGGGCCGACCTGTACCCTTTTCATAACAATTAGGGTTACAGGCAGGTCTAACTCTTGAACAACATATAGCAAAGGATCTCATACACCCACTAGTGCTCATCCACTAGGGGCACATCCATAGGGATGTCATAGCTCTAGCTCACTGCATTACCTAGAAGAACCAAATCTACACACGTTCGCATGTGCTCATCCACAGGCACGTCCACTCTACAGATATTCTTTCTCACTACCTCATACAGGATAACCATCTAGAGTTTTCTCGTCAACTATGCTGCTCAGAGGAGGCTAACACATCATCTTCATATTTGTTCACATGACGATGCACCCAACACTTTGGGATTTCACATGTTCACCTTGTGCTCAGCCACAGGTACGCCCAACTCATCAGATCACCTTTCCCACTGGATAATCATCTGAAGCTATTGTCACTCTCTGAATGGAGGAGGTCATCTCTACGTTCCTAGCTCTGTCTCGGGCAGGAACCATGTACCCTTCTTAGCGGATTTCTCTCAGGTATGTAAGCTGAGAGAAATGCTTCACATAGCTGCAATGATCCACACCTCATAGGTTTGTAAGCTGGAGAATGTCTCACATAGCTCCATTCATTAACACTCCCTCTCAGCTAGGGAGGCATTCTTTATCATGCCAAGTCTCGCATGAATGTATTTTGATTTTTGTCTTGGCTGGAGTTATCATCACTCCCTCTTAACTAGGGAGACATTCTTCACGAAGTTAATTTGGTGAAGATATCTGCAATATGCTCATGTGTAGGAAGGTATTGCATGTGTACGATTTTCCTCTGCATCATATCTATGGAATAATGATATTTCATCTCATCATATTTCGATCCATTAAGAAGCATTGGGTTCTCACGCCTCATAGGATCCATCTCATGGTCAAGTAAATATGTCAAAAGCTTTATGAAGCTACATTGCTTCGTACACTTGAAGCTTATATACTCTGCCTCTATAGTACTCAAGGCCACAGAGTTTTGTTTCCTACTGTATCAGGAACCATGGAAAACTTCACGGTAGCATATCAACTGGATGTGTTCTTCCGGTCCACTATAATTTCTGCTCAATTTGAATCGGCATATCCTACAAACTCAAGTTCACACTTGAGGCATATCCAACTGTTCTTTGTATATATCTCAATACATATTTTTTTGTTGTCTAGTGAGTCTGTCTTAGTTGACTCATGAAATGGCTAGGCACATTCACTGCATGGCATGAATCAAGTCTGGTGTTAACTAGATACATCAGTGATCCAACTAGTTGTAGATCGGTCTTGTCTAATTCATCGTCAATCTTCTTCTTTAAATCCATCACGGTGGATTTTGATTTCTATCATACTGAACTTCTTTAATATTTTCGTTGTGTATTTTCCGTGATTCGGGAAAATCTCATCGGTCCTCTGTCATACTTCTTGTCCCAATAAATAGTGCATCATACTCAGATTATTCATCAGAAATCAAGAATTACTTGTAACAACACTTTTTGAAAAAGTCATTAGGATCAAGCTCTCGTCACCAACACAGTAACGATATAGGTTTGGATCAGCAATACACTTACTGAAATCCAACCTCATCAAGAATCGATCTATCTAATATAGCGTCCAACTCATGGATAGTAATACATATGGAAGTGTATCGGGTTCGCTTGGTCAAGTGTCTCATCATATACAACTCCCTATGTTTATGAGAAACATCTAGCTATAGATCTTGTCTCGTATTTCTCGACACTTTCATCAGCTGCATGCTTGATCTTATAGATCCACTTGTAAGTTACCACAGACTTCGCTTTTGGTCTCTAAATAATATCTACTGGGGAAACTGGAATAATGTATGTCTCCCTGTGAACTGCTAAAGGGGGAGAAGGTATTGTCTCATTGTCAATCTTCATTTGATATTCTCTAGGTCTTTGAAAGACTATCTCTTCTTCCAGGACAATGTCTCTACTTGTTTTCAATCTGTCTCTGACTAGGGATGTCGATCTAGAATGTTTTGAAGATTCAATGTATCCTTTCTTTCTAAAGGATCTAGCTTGGACTTATTTTCTTTGGGTACATGAAGATACATTGGACACCCAAATAACTTGAAGTGCTCAATCTTAGACTTCATTTTGGTGAAGACTTTTGTTCTGCACATATACTATGTCATGCATGCTTTTTTCCATGGAATCTTAGAAGGATTCTGATCATGCATTATTGCATTGGTTTTCTCAATGATGGTTCTATTCTTCCTCTTTCTCAAATAGTTTTGAATTCCTTTGAGTCAAGTGAATCCCTCTGCAGGATAAGTATCTTCTTTTGTTCTTTGTATGACGAACAAGTTAAATATGGTTTGGACTCCCGTACCAGGGATAATGGTCCAAGTCTTTGAGAGTTCTTGTACTAGGAATAACATCCTTCATTTGTTTAAAAAAGCAATCAACTATAAAATTAGGGATCAAATGATTTACCTAGTTTGTTGTCATGTCTTTTATAGGAAATATTTCTCATATCTCTTCTCTTCACTCTTTTGAGGTGGATCTGGATCAATGTCAGTGGTGGAAGCATATTGTCTTCCCTTCTTCCTGGTTGGACTGTTTCTTGCAATGTGTCCATACTTGTCACATCTGAAGCACTGAATTTCTGAAACATCTCTTCTTTGATGGCATGGATTGGATGAAGACTTTTTACCTCTAAATGTTTGCCTGAAATTTATTTTGAATTTTCCTCCCTTCTTTGTATGAAGTGCAAGAGCATGATTTTCCTCTGAGGAATATTCCACTCCTCTATTTCTAAGTCTAAGTTCTTCTTGAGTGTAGTCTGTCCATAGACGCTCAAAGGTTGGTAGAGCTTCTCTTCCACTGATACTCTAAATAAAGGGCTCCCATGATTTTGGAAGATTCTGGAGAGTGGTTAAGACAAGTTCTTTATCAGACATGATTTCCCCAATGCTCTCTAAATGTTCTTTAATCTCTGATCACTTCATAAAGAAGAGTGAAACTGTGTATTCCTTCGTCATTTTGGTACTTTGAAGTTGGATATTTAAGGTAAGAGCTCTGAGAATGTTGTCACTTTCAAACATTCCTTTTAAAGTCTTATACATATCATAGGTTGTCTTCAGATTGGCAATATGGGGCAATTGGTGATCTCTTACTGAGTAGATGATTATTTTTCTTTCTTTGACATATTCTTCTTTTCTTATTTTCTTCTCTATATCTATAGATGTGTTTGGTAGAGTTTTAGTTGTTACATCCAAGAGGCCATCTTCTTCAAGAGTGACTGGAAGCTTTGATTTCCAAAGGCTGAATGATCCAGCTTATTTTCGACATGAAATGAGAGCGGAGATATAATAAAGAAATGCACAGAGATATCGCGGATATCCAATAATATAACATAGATGTATCAGAGATGCAACCATAAACACAGAGATACAATAATACACGATTTTTATTAATGAAAGAAATGTACAGAGATTGTAAAAATACAGAGTGAAAGACTCACTAGAATGGTGGCAACTTATCTCTGAGAAGAGATGTGATGGCTACTCGCATTCGCAAGAAGATGGTTACAATGAGGCTCTGAAGACATTTTTACAATAAACAGGAATGCCAAAAACCCTAGACATCCAAAAACCTAACCCTAGGAGATAAAGCGCCAAAATTCATGTGGGCCCCGTTTGGGTAAGTTAGTACATCAACTTCCCAGGGTCGTAACTTTTGCATACGATCTTCGTTTTAGGCGCATGATAGCTCATTTGAAAGGTATCATCGAGGAGATTCATTTTGGGAGCTCAATCATGCCTTTGATAATCATTGAGAAGCTCGATCCCAAAAAATTTCACTTAGGCCCTCAAAATGGCCCCGAAAGTTAAAAACTGCTAAAGATAGTAAATTACCAAAATTGCCAGAAAACTGTTTTGAGCCAGTTGGAAAAGGTGGGTGGCCACCGATATCCACCTGGATCACTGAAGTTTCTTGCTCCATCAATCCTATCTTCTACTAAGGTTATGTTCTTCATTTGATTTGTCTCTTCAATTTCTTGTTGACTGGATTTTGAAAACCTAATGATTAGGTTAGATTTGCAGTCTTGGATTATATTGGACTTATGACCGCCAACAATTAACTGGAGATGTTTGTTGATTCAGGATAATGTTTCTTCAGAAATCCATAATTGATATTCTGCAAGAAATTTCGGCACCCTGGAAACCTTAGGGCCAAAATTCAAAATTTCTCTGAATTTCGTTTTGAGAGCTTATGGAGATGCGATAGAAGAGGTCGTACTCTTCTATGCCAAAAGTAGCCCCAACGTCCAAGTATTAAGGGTTGAAACTCCACTGATAAGGAGGTCGTACGGATTTTCTAGAAACCCTAGGAGGGTTGTACGGTTTTGCAGAAGAGGAGAGATGGCTGATAAAGGTTTGTAGCTTGTGCAATGGGTACCTCAAGACATATGCTCTGATACCATGTTGATTTTTCATAAGCTAGGTTAAGCATGAAGTTTATTCCATTTTAGCATTTCACTTAACCATAAACAATAATGTTGCAACAACCAAGATCACAAGAAGAAACACCATGCACAAGAACACAAGAAGTATCCTGGGAAACCCTTCTCAACAAGGGACGAAAACCCAACCAAATCCTTTGCTATATTCTTCAAGAGAAAGACCTCCACCAAGATAAACTCTAACACACAAGAGAGTGCTTCAAACCCTAGAACTCTAGCGCCCAAGAGAAGTGCGCACTTTTTCCCAAGTAGATGTGTTTGCTGAAATTTCCAAACTCACAAGGAAGATATGATTCCACAATGGGGAATCATCCCTTACTTATATTAGACTTGTCCAATCAACAGAGGCATCTATTGGCTCAACAGGGCCGACCTCTCTAAGTCACTATATAATTTATTATTATTATTATTATTAATATTAACCATATTAATTATCATTTACATTTATTATTAATTACATTAAGGTGGCGCCAACCTATACCCTTTTCATAGCAATTAGGGTTACAGGTAGGTCTGATTCTTGAGAGACATATAGAAAAGGATCTGATAAACCCACTAGTGCTCATCCACTAGGGGCACATCCATAGGGATGTCATAGCTCTAGCTCACTGCATTACACAGAAGAACCAGATCTACACACGTTCACCTGTGCTCATCCACAGGCACATCCACTCTATAGATCTTATTTCTCACTGCCTCATACAGGAGAACCATCTAGAGTTTTCTCGTCAACTCTGCTGCTCAAAGGAGGCTAACACATCATCTTCATATTTTTTCACATGAAGATGCACCCAACGCTTTGGGATTTCACACATTCACCTTGTGCTCAGCCGCAGGCACGTCCAACTCATCAGATCGCCTTTCCCACTGGATAATCATCTGGAGTTCTTCTCACTCTTTGAATGGAGGAGGTTATCTCTACCTTCCTATCTCTGTCTCAGGCAGGAACCACATACCCTTATTAAGGGCTTTTTCTCAGGTATGTAAACTGAGAGAAAGGCTTCACATAATTGCAATGATCCACACCTCACAGGTTTGTAAGCTGGAGAATGTCTCACATAGTTGCATTCATTAACACTCCCTCTCAGCTAGGGAGGCATTCTTTATCATGCCAAATCTCGCATGGATGTATTTTGATATTTGTCTTGGCTGGAGTTATCATCACTCCCTCTTAACTAGGGAGTCATTCTTCACGAAGTTAATTTGGTGAAGATATCTGCAATATGCTCATGTGTAGGAAGGTACTGCATGTGTACGATTTTCCTCTGCATCATATCTATAGAATAAGGATATTTCATCTCATTGTATTTTGATCCATCAAGAAGCACTGGGTCCTCACGGCTCATAGGATCCATCTCATTGTCAAGTAAATCTGTCAGAATCTATGTGAAGCCACATTGCTTCGTACACTCAAAGCTTATATACTCTGCCTCTGTAGTACTCAAGGCCACAAATTTTTGTTTCCTACTGTATCAGGAACCATGGAAAACTTCATGGTATCATATCAACTGGATGTGTTATTTCAATCCACTATACTTTCTGCTCAATCTGAATCTGCATATCCTACAAACTCAAGTGCACACTGGAGGCATATACAATCGTGCTTTGTATATATCTCAATACATGTTTTTTGTTTTCTAGTGAGTCTGTCTTAGTTGACTCATGAAATGGCTAGGCACATTCATTGCATGGCATGAATCAAGTTTGGTGTTAACCAAATACATCAATGATCCAATCAACTGTAGATCAGTCTAGTTTGATTCATCATCAATCTTCTTATTTAAATCCATCGCGGTAGATTTTACTTTCTATCATACTGAACTTCTTTAATATTTTCACTGTGTATTTTCCTTGATTTGGGAAAATCTCATCGGTCCTCTGTCATACTTCTTGTCCCAAGAAGTAGTGCATCATACTCAGATTCTTCATCAGAAGTCAAGAATTATTTGTAACAACACTTTCTGAAAAAATCATTAGGATCAAGCTCTCGTCACCAACACAGTAACGATATAGGTTTGGATCAGCAATACTCTTACTGAAATCCAACCTCATCAAGAATTGATCTATCTGATATAGTTTCCAACTCATGGATGGTAATACAGATGGAAGTGTATCGGGTTCACTTGGTCAAGTGTCTCATCATAGACAACTCCCTCTGTTTATGAGAAACATTTGGCTATAGATCTTGTTTTGTATTTGTCGACACTTTCATTAGCTGCATGCTTGATCTTATAGATCCACTTGTAAGTTACCACATACTTCCCTTTTGGTCTCTGAATAATATCTACTGGAGAAACTAGAATAATGTATGTCTCCCTCTTAACTTCTAAAGTGGGAGAAGGTATTGTCTCACTGTCAATCTTCATCTGAGATTCTCTAGGTCTTTGAAAGACTATCTCTTCTTCAAGGACAACGCCTCTACTTGTTTTCAATTTGTCTCTGACTAGGGATGTCGATCTGGAATGTTTTGAAGATTCAATGTATCCTTTCTTTCTAAAGGATCTAGCTTTGACTTCTTTTCTTTGGGTACATGAAGATACATTGGACACCCAAATAACTTGAAGTGCTCAATCTTAGACTTCATTCTGGTGAAGACTTTTGTTATGCACATATATTATGTCATGCATGCTTTTGTCCATGGAATCTTAGAAGGATTTTGATCATGCAGTATTGCACTGGTTGTCTCAATGATGGTTTTATTCTTCATCTTTCTCAAATAGGTTTGACTTCCTTTGAGTCAAGTGACTCCCTCTAAAGGATAAGTATCTTCTTTTGTTATTTGTATGACGAACAAGTTAAATATGGTTTGGACTCTCGTACCAGGGATAATGGTCCAAGTCTTTGAGAGTTCCTGTACTAGGAATAGCATCCTTCATGTATTTAAAAAATCAATCAACTATAAAATTAGGGATCAAATGATTTACCTAGTTTGTTGTCATGTCTTTTATAGGAAATATTTCTCCTCTCTCTTCTCTTCACTCTTTTGAGGTGGATCTGGATCAATGTCAGTGGTGGAAGCATATTGTCTTCCCTTCTTCCTAGTTGGACAGTTTCTTGCAATGTGTCCATAATTGTCACATCTGAAGCACTTAATTTCTTAAACATCTCTTCTTTGATAGCCTGGATTGGATGAAGACTTTTCACCTTTAAATGTTTGCCTGAAATTTCTTTTGAATTTTCCTCCCTTCTTTGTATGAAGTGCAAGAGCATGATTTTCTTCTAAGGAATCTTCCACTCCTCTATTTCTAAGTCTAAGTTCTTCTTGAGTGCAGTCTGTCCATAGACCCTCAAAGGTTGGTAGAGCTTCTCTTCCACTGATACTCTGAATAAAGGGCTCCCATGATTTTGGAAGATTCTGGAGAGTGGTTAAGACAAGTTCTCTATCAGACATGATTTCCCTAATGGTCTCTAAATGTTCTTTAATCTCTGATAACTTCATAAAGAAGAGTGCAACTGTGTCTTCCTTCATCATCTTGGTACTTTGAAATTGGCTCTTTAAGGTAAGAGCTCTGAGAGTGTTGTCACTGTCAAACATTCCTTTTAAAGTCTTATACATATCATAGGCTGTCTTCAGATTGGCAATACAGGGAAATAGGTGATCTCTTACTGAGTAGATGATTATTTTTCTTGCTTTGACATCTTCTTCTTTTCTTATTTTCATCTCTATATCTATAGCTGTGTTTGGTAGAGTTTTAGTTGTTACATCCAAGAGGCCATCTTCTTCAAGAGTGACTAGAATCTTTGATTTCCAGGGCCTGAAGTTGTTTGCTCCATCAAGCCTATCTTCTACTAAGGTTATGTTCTTCATGTGATTTGTTTCTTCAATTTCTTGTTGACTGGATTTTGAAAACCTAATGATTAGGTTAGATTTGCAGTCTTGGATTATATTGGACTTATGAATGCCAAAAATTAACTGGAGATGTTTGCTGATTCAGAATAACGTTTCTTCAGAAATCCAGAATTGATATTCTGTGGGAAATTTTGGCACCCTAGAAACCCTAGGGCCAAAAATCAAAATTTCTTAGAATTTCATTTTGAGAGCTTCTGGAGATGAGCTGGAAGATGTTGTACTCTTCTATTCCAAAAGTAGCCCCAACGTCCAAGTATTAAGGGCTGAAACTCCACTGATAAGGAGGCCATACAGATTTTCTGGAAACCCTAGGAGGGTCGTACAGTTCTGCAGAAGAGGAGAGATGGGTGATAAAGGTTTTTAGCTTATGCAATGGGTACTTGAAGACATATGCTTTGATACCATGTTGATTTTTCATAAGCTAGGTTAAGCATGAAGTTCATTCCATTTTAGCATTTCACTTAACCATAAATAATAATGTTGCAACAACCAAGATCACAAGAAGAAAAACCATGCACAATAACACAAGAAGTATCTCGGGAAACCCTTCTCAACAATGGAAGAAAACCCATCCAAATCCTTTGTTATATTCTTCAAGAGAAAGGCCTCCACCAAGATAAACTCTAGCACACAAGAGGGTGCTTCAAACCCTAGAACGCTAGCACCCAAGAGAGGTGCACACCTTTTCCCAAGTAGATGTGTTTGCTGAAATTTCCAAACTCACAAGGAAGATATGATTCCACAATGGGGAATCATCCCTTACTTATATTAGATATGTCCAATCAACAAAGGTGTTTATTGTCTCAACAAGGCCAACCTCTCTAAGTCACTATATAATTTATTATTATTATTATTATTATTATTAATATTAACCATATTAATTATCATTTACACTTATTATTAATTATATTAAGGTGGGGGCGACCTGTACTCTTTTCATAACAATTAGGGTTACAGGTAGGTCTGACTCTTGAACAACATATAGCAAAGGATCTGATACACCCACTAGTGGTCATCCACTAGGGGCACATCCATAGGGATGTCATAGCTCTGGCTCACTGCATTACCTAGAAGAACCATATCTACACACGTTCACCTGTGCTCATCCATAGGCACATACACTCTACAGATCTTCTTTCTCACTGCCTCATAAAGAGAACTATCTAGAGTTTTCTCGTCAACTATGCTGCTCAGAGGAGGCTAACACATCATCTTCATATCTATTCACATGACGATGCACCCAACACTTTGGGATTTCACACGTTACCTTGTGCTCAGCCACAGGCACGTCCAACTCATCAGATCACCTTTCCCACTGGATAATCATCTAGAGTTCTTCTCACTCTCTGAATGGAGGAGGTAATCTCTATGTTCCTAGCTTATTCTCAGGAAGGAAACACATGCCCTTCTTGTGGGCTTTCTCTTAGGTTTGTAAGTTGAGAGAAAGGCTTCACATAGCTACAATGATCCACACCTCACAGGTTTGTAAGCTAGAGAATGTCTCACATAGCTGCATTCATTCACACTTAGGAAGTCCCTACTTGTATGATCACAAAACAATCTTATAAAGGGAAAATAATCAATATCATTTAACCAAAGCAGGTCAAGAATATGTGGTTCATGCTCATCATGTAAAGGCAAATAAAACTCTTCAAACTAGGGAAAAATTAAGAAAGGCGGCTCAAGCAAGCAACACACCTATAATTGTTTCAAATCAAGTAATTGATCTTAAGCAAGAACATGAGATGATCGTAGAATGGAAAAATAATCACAGTTTGCTTCAAGATAAGCTAATGTCATGCAAATATTACAAACATATCAGCTCATTTGCAGTCATATTTTTGATGCTATCATTAGTAATGTTGTTTACATTGATGATAGTGGCTTCCGTAAGATGTGACACGGTACAAATGGATAACAATATGCTGTCAGTGATCATGATTGTTTTATAGTTGATCTTGATGAGACAGGTGCACATGACAGTGTTGAAAGACAGGGAACAATCCGGGTGGCCTATCTCGAGCTTGATGACTGGTCAGTAACCTTTTGGGGACCAAAAGGTCCTTAGTGGGAAGGAGTGATCCAGAATTGGATCCAAGAGTTTGATGGGGCTCAGAAAGGCCTAAAATCAAAGTTCTTAGAATGGATTCAAAACGGACGTGTGCGTAGGCCTCGTTGATATGAACCCAACGCAACTTGAACCTACTCAAACGAACATCATATGCTCCAGATATCGCGATCTGTTCATTTGGCCAAACAAGCAAAAAAAAATGATGACTGTACAGTCCGTACAGCTGATGTTGCAACATCTGGAGGTGACATGTGGCAGGGTGACTAGGCGTACAGACTGTTGACATGGGAAAATAGGTGGGCCAATAAGGGAGTGACACATGTCACCACTGCAAGGGTGACACGTGGCACGTCCGTACGACGCTTATGTGGCATGTGACGTGGCAGATGTGGACAGTTGGTCGAATCAAGTGCTGACACGTGGCATCAGTTTGGGTGAGTGGTGAGGTGCCATGTGGCCCAGACATGGGCTTCCACGTGGCACCCATTCATTGGCTTGTTATTGGTTTGCAAAAATTGTTTTGGGACTCCAACAAAATTGAACACTGGACCTCTGGTCCGGGCAAAGGCTTGGCAAGGTCGGGATAGCCAACCCGCCCATGGGTAGTGCTTACACCATAGGCCCTGCAATGACTATTTAAGTTTGTATATGGTGTATGGTGGTGGAGGATAGGGCTGGGGCCCCCGACGCGATCCCATGTAATGTCACCATGTAACCACAACAAATACCCTTTGGCGTGCGGTTGTAATGAATGTTCCAGCCCCCGATCTTGTGGAATATCCCATAGAACCTGTTGTTAACTGTTGGTGTAGGTGTATACAGTTAGCGCCTAGTCGGTCAGGCTAACCCACCGACCAGGGCGCTTGACCAGGGGCCAAGGTTTATCAAAGTAGCGCTTGGAGCTAGGGACCATGGACATATGGAACTACATGTAGCCGAGAGCCAAGAAGTTAGGGGCCAACGTACATGCATGTTAGCGCCTGGCCACATGGATGCACCTAATACGACCAGGGGCCAACTAAAAAGGGGTTGCACCTTATATTACTGCTAAAGTGGGTTATTTACTTTAGAATAGTGATTTTTATGGATTTATTCAATAGATTTGAGAGATGTTGGTCATTTTTGGGGGATATTGGGCCCTTTTTTAGTCCAGATCTTGGGGGAAAGTTGGGAGATAGTTACCAACTTCAGATCTATATAAACCAGGGCTTCTTGGAGCCATGGAAGAGATTCAAAGCAGGTTTATGTTGAAGATTTGCCAATCCAAAGCCATTTTTATGCAGGGAAGCTATTGAGGAGCACACATTTGCGTGCCATTTCTAGGAGCTTCGGTCATCTGTTTTCAGTGCCATCTGTTTTGTTGGATTCCAGAGATCCGGTAGAACAAGACCAGATCAATTTGTAACCTTTTTTGCACTATTGAGATGTGTTTTTGAAGCTTTGAAAAGAAATAGGAAAGCCTCACCCACCGAGACAAACACCCAGAGACATAGACGAGATTTTCGAACTTCGTTATCACATTGGTGTTATGGTTTGCTGTTGTTTTATGCTTATTTCCATATCTAAATATGCTTGATGGATGCTATGTTTAATTCATATTTCTTCCTCTTTCACTCAACTTCCCAATTGGTTAATTAACATATGCTAAATAACTCGACCATTTTCATGTAAAAGATCTTTTCGGATCAAAGAGAGAGAGAGAGAGAGAGAGAGAGAGAGAGAGAGAGAGAGAGAGAAAACCTTTGGGACTTAGAGAAAGTCAAAGGAACGCTTCTTCACAATTGTGAATGGCATCCCTAGTAAACCCGACAGTGTAGAATAATAAACCTAACTTGGGGGGACATGAACCGAGTGCTTGCTTGCATAAAACTAACCAAATTCCCAACAATATTAGTGACAACTAGTTTGAACAAATAATGTCCAATCAATAATTGAAGTACCATTGTCAAAAGATACTAAAGAACAATGCAACCTTCATTTATCAATGTTCTTTTGCATGTTGATGCTTTTTCCTTTCAATTGTCGAGAAGTGACTACACCACTTCATGTTTTGAATAGTTGGAATATCGTCTTTTCTCTATTACTTAACAACCTAGTGATGCAAGGATTGATCTTTCTCTCCCTCAACTGAAAAATTATCTTCTATCCATTGATATTGTGTCATTTGAACTACACACAAGTAGCCATACCACTTTGAATTCGAATAGTTGGAACCTTGACTTTTTTATATTACTCAACAACTTAGTCATATGCAAATTGATCTCCCCCCCATACAATTGCAACCAAGCCTTGACAACCTACATTCTCAGAGTAATTTTATTTAAGAGATTCTAAGAAACCCTGCCTTTTTCAAGTGAATATGCACATATCAATGACCATGGAAACAAGCACTAACATGTCCTCTAAAGACATGGGAGTAATGCTAAGACAAATATTTAATTTCTTATTTTAAACAACCATTGTCATTGCACTAGTAGAGGGATGAGCCAAGTCACAAAAACTAATATGCGATTCTCATTCACAACTTTAAGTGTCAAAATGACATATTTAAATGTATCTTCTCATCTAAGTAATTGCTTAGGCACATACGAATAGGGATATTACACTTGAATGCTACCAAGGTTTTCAATTTTTAATACACTCCTCATTATGTTTAACTCTAAGTAATTGCTTAAGCACATATGAGTAGGGATATTACATTTGAATGGTATCAAGGTTTTCAATTTTTAATACACTCCTCATTATGTTTAACTCTAGTTTCTTCTCCTTCACGTTGGACACAAATTACGGTGGTAATAACCTCATTTTTTAATATGCACAAATGATGTCTTTGTCTTCTCTTCATACTAAAAGCACACACAAGATTAATGATTTGAAGGTAGTTTTTGTTCCAATTAGTGAACATCTTGGTTAATCTTACTAAATTTAAAGATAGGTTTTACCAAATTAAATTATTTACGACCCCTCCTTCCATCATGGCCTTAAAATGAAAGGGACTTGTT
>WSFP011468368.1:0-18078 GCA_009831015.1 Picea engelmannii
TGGCTCTTGGTACTTCATGTCTAGGACCTGTGGGCCTCGAGACATAATCTCCTAGTTATCCCTAAAAGTGGGGATAACATCTGGCTCCAACTCGAGGACATGTGCTCACCGTAGAGCGCATGAGAACCTCAGCATCTCTGGCACAACCTGTTTACCTGCTTGATCTCAATAGCAACCATTAGTAATTGATTGGGGTGGTGATACCACCCCAGCATACATATATATAAGATTGAAATAAAGCAATCATAAGTGTGAAAGTAAAATCAAACTACTCTAGCGTGCAATGCAAATGGTATAATACAATGGATGCAAAAATGCCTACCTACTTACCTGTTGGTTGGATGTCAGGTGTAGTCAAATGACCAGTGAAACTAATCCAACGATGTCCCACAATACCTGCCTTTGTGCTTCATTGTAAACCAAAATAGTGATAAGTCAAGCACAAAAATGACATGGGTTAGAATATATATCATATCATCGGAAACCATAAAGTCTAACTCATGGAGGCGGGTGGGAGGGATAGAATCCTGCCAATTCCATCTCTGAGGAAAGTACTCAATCCACTTCAGAAAGGGGTCATGAAAAGTCCAAGGTTCAGAATAATGACTCAAAAGGTCAGCAAACTGGCTACCTAGGACGTCCTCGCACTTTGAAGCTCGGGAAGGGATCAACAAAGATCTAGCAGACGACTAGCAAACTCTCAAGGGAAAGCTGAAAAACTGAGATGATAGACTTAAACTTGTAGTTTTCAACCAACCCTTGATTTCTCGGGTTTTCTTTAGAGGAAACTCAATACAAAATATATAATTCCCAACTACACCTTTAATGATACAGCGAGGTAAGGTGACAAGAGGTGGCTGGAGAAAAATGTCATGAGAATCTTTCTTTAAGCAAACAACGTTCTTACTCCTTTCAAAACTTGAGCACAATGATGGTTGATAGTCATATTCATAGAATAAATCCAAGTGCTTAGACGAATGCTTATCAACACCCTCAAGGTAAGACTGGAAATCATCAGGAAAACAAGGTACAAGGTCATCCTCGGGTGTCTGAAAAGTATGGGTAAAAATCTCATCTCCTTGTTGCCACTGGTCAAGAGTAATCTGTTGTGATACTTACAAAGGCAATACTTGGAAATGACTTTCAATGTCATAGATGGGATCCACATCAAAACGAACCACATCCCATTTGCATCTCCCAACATGTATGAACTCATCAATATCAACTATGTCAGTATCAGTGTCATAACATGAAGGATTCAAATCATTTAGAGGCTCATTTATCTCCTCCTCATTTCCCAAATCATAAAGTAGAAAATCAGCTAAATCTCAGGGAGGAGGTTAACTTATTGTATCTTCTTGTGCAGGAGCTCTGAGGGCTTGGGTGTCTTCAACATGCGTCATTGTTTCATCGTCATGAACTGCCCCTTCATCTTCAATTGTATAGCAGGGAAGATCTACTTCTCTTGGGGAAACCATTCCTCTTTCATTCTCTGAATCATGGAACAAGGTATCATCAAAATCCTGAAAAGGAAAGAAACTAACCTCATCGTCTTGTTGTTGTGCAGGTGGAACAGGTTCGTGGATGACTTCATCAGAGGGAGGAGCACAGGTTGACTTTTCATTGTCTTGTTCAGGTTTCAGCTCCTCAGTTGCGTCTTCAACGATCCCTTGCTCTTGGAAAACCTCATCAAGAGATTTCCCCTTAGTATTTTGTTAGTCAATAACTTGTTCCCCTTCTTCTTGAAAATCAGCAGTAAATGTTTCAAGGGAAACTAGTTTCCCCAAACTGAGATCGTCTAAGGTATCTTCGTGATCATTGATTTTGTTTCCTAGGGAGAAAACGTTTTTTATTTTTGACAAAAATATATCTTCTTCGATTTGTAAGGCCATGTTACCAGCTTCATGGAGTGTCTTTGGATTCTTTTTACTTAGGAGAAACCCTAAATGCACCAAGAGTGCATTGGTAAAGAGATACACGAGGTCCTTATCCTCGGGATAATGGTCTCTAGGAAGTTGATACAACAAACTCTCAAATCTATTCCGAAAGTTCCAAACAGTCTCATTTTCAGCTTGTTTTGCGTACTGGAGTCTTTTTAGCAATGTTTGGATCTCTTCCAATTTCATACCCCATTTTTTGAGAAAAACTTCTTCTAACTGGTCCATAGATGTCATGCTAGCTATGGGGAGATTATCATACCAATTTCTAGCCTTCCCTTGAAGAGTCGTAGAAAAAAGTTTCATCACCAAATCTTCAGCATCGTCACTGACAGGATGGATTTGGAAGAAAGCCCAAAAATCACTCATGTGATAGTGGACTCGTTCCCCATCACTGCCAGTGAATCTAGGGAGCCACTTTTCATACTTCGGGGGCATTCGTCAGGGGTATCCTGGGATTTTACTCATGTCCAGGGGTATGAAATTTCTCGGGTCCCATTGTGAAGTCATAGTTGGCTTCGTCATCAGTGGAGTCGACAGATAATTTTCTTGAAACAATCAAAAGATAAGGGAAAACACCCTAAGTGGAGTCACTAGGTAAGCTTGTAAGATAAAGGATTTTGAGGCAAGGCTTACTAAAAAGTGTCGTCTTGAGGAGAATTGACTCAGTGTTCCCCCGACAACGACGCCAAAATGTTATTGCACAGTTTGTAGTTAGGATAACAAATGGATGAAAAGAGATCAAACTGGCGTAACCGAACCAATCCCACCCACTATCACCTCAATGGGAAGGTTATTTCTATTTAGGGAGGTAAGACCCAAGGGAGACGTCCCCTGTGACTTGGGGTTTTGAGAAGGCAAAAATTTAGCAAGGCTAAGTGATAGTAATCCCCCTCACAAGTCACCACCTGATCAGAAAATCCGACTTATAGCCAATAAAGATAACCGGAAGTAATAACCAATAAGATCACTTGCTCGAGACAAAGAAATAATAAAATGATGCATATGCAAGCTTTCTTGTTGGTTAGTACTTCATATAATCAATGACCTTTTTTATAATAAGCAATTGAGCAATAAATATTGAGGAAGTCAATGTGTGTACGATAGCAATAGTTACAATATCACTTCTTCAATATATGCTAAAGAAACTTGGCATTCAATGTAACAAATTAACACTTCATAAGATAATTCCTTAACCGACAATCCAATTGCTTAAAAGTAAGACGATAGTTGCACAAAGGTGTTTATAGAAAAATATGACGGCATCAAATAGGGTTAGAAGATTAGTCTTAGTCTAGGGTTAGTAAAGTTAGGGTTTGTTCAAAGTATTAGAAGTTGTTTTGAGATTACACTGGGGCTTAGATCAGTGCGTTCCTAGGGCATATGGAGTCAAAAGGAGGACACAAGAGCTGAAGGATCAAGTGATAATAGTAAGACTAAGGACAAGAAGGTTAAACCTTGAGGTGTTGTTATGGCAAGGCCTCAAGGATGAAACCCTAAGGGAGAGAGGCTCACTTTGGTATAGGGGAACTAGGCCTCGGTGCTCTCTCCTCCTTCCTTAACTCAATGGAAAAATGGTTGGCTCAAAAGGTTGCATAAAACTAAGACAAGAAGGTTTGCAAGTAACGTGTTTCTATGGCAAGGCTTTACTAGGCAAACCCTAGGGAAAATCAGCTCAACAAGGTGTAGGGAAACTAGGCCTTGATGTGTTTTCTCCTTCTTAGCTCAACAAACAAAAGAAAAATGGCTAGCATGGAAGAAGATGGATGGAGTGTTGCTATGGAAAGGCTCAATCATCTTCAACAAGGGCTAGAAAGAAAGAATAGAGTGTTGCTAAGGCAAGGCTCTATCTCACTCCAACAAATAAAATGACTTAAAACCTTGGTAGGGACATGAGACAAGGACCTTTAATGTGTGCTTGTCACCTAGGGTTTTATTCAGCAAATTATAACCATAAATGCAAGAAAAACAATACTACAACCATTCAATTAAGAAGTTTTGCAGAAATTCACTTACATTTAACAAAGAAATCAATAGCAAAACCCTAGTTGTAATACCTTCCACCAAGAGAAATGCCAAAATATGCCAAGAAAGTCTTCCTTCAACAAGTGCGCCTCACAATTTCAGCAAATAACCCTAAGGAGGGCACAAATTTCAGACCTCACCAAGTGGTGAGTGAAAGATGATGCTAAAAATGAAAGTAAAAGCCCTTAATTTATACAGTACAATGACCTAATTTTACTTTTTAGGTCATAAAAAGGCCGACAAGGAAAAAATACTACAATCATATTGTTTTACATTAAATGTTCAAATTAAAACCCTAATCAAGCAATAGAAGGACGTCATCCCCTTTATAGGGTGACGTTAGCCCCTTTGAGGGAAAATGCAGCCTCCTGAAGTAAAATGTTATCCCTCCTTGGGCTTCTCCAAGATGCCACACGTGCCAAACTGCCTTGTCCATCTGCCAAAACGCTCATGAAGAAAGGATGACATCATGATCCTCCTGGGTGACGTCCTAGGCCTTCCAAGGCCAACGTTCCACTGAAAAGGGCACAATCCCCCTAGGTCAAGCTCTGTCAGTGTGCCTCTGCAAGACATTCTTCTTCTCTCTGGTGCAAACCCCGATGTCCAGACTGTGCCCGTTGTTGGGGTCTCAACATCCATCTAGTGGGCTCTTCAGCCCCATGGAGGTTCGAACTGATCATCTCCCCATGTGTACCTGTCCAACATGGTAGCTGTCCGTCGGGCATGATCCTGCACATCAACAGCTACGCCCTCCATGGGCTCATAAGTCATAGGGATCATAACAATGTTAATCACATCTCATCATCAATATTATTAAACATGTGCATAAAACCCCTATTACCCCAGTTAAAAGCTCAAAGACATTATACAAGCCTGCAATACAAGTTTGGGGAAAGTGACAGGGCGTCCTATTGGGCAAGTGTCCAAAGGAAAAGGAAAGTTCTCGGAAAAGACTTCATCTAAGCCATGTAAGTGGGTGATGTGGATAAGGGATGTCCTGACAATGGGTGCAGTGAAAGAAGGGGAATGCAAAGCTTTACCTATGGTTGCCTTTGTAGAAGGCGAACTGCACCTGTCCTGGATGCAATTTTTTCCAAGCCCATTCATGCCTTTTATTCTTTATTCTTATTTCTTTTTCTTCAAGAAGTTAATCATGGGACACTGCTCTGGCGTGGTGACCAGTGATGACAGTGTTACCCACAAGTACTTTCACATAAATGAGAAGGTTGGCTCGTGATGAGACCCCCTTTCTCTTGGCCATGCAACCAAGAGTCACTACCATGGCATGGTAACTAACTGCTAGTAGTGTCATACTGCCAGGTACCCATGGACCTAATAGGCTAGTTCGTGATGAGACCCCCTATCCTCTGACTAAGTCTTGTTTTATTATTTGTATGGGTCCCCTTTGTTTCTTGCTGAGAATCCTTTTACTGCTTTCTCGGGTATCCCTGGGTGAAGCATCTCAAGGTTTTATTTTTAGGCTTTTATCTTTTTCCAACTTGCTTTTACCTTCAGGCATTTAGCCCCTTCTTCCCACGAGGTAAGGTGAAATCCTCAAATGATTGGTCAACCCAGTGTCCGAACAAGTGTAATGGGGTAGATGATTAGGAAGCAGGATGAAAAAGTGGTAATATGAAGGGAGTGGACGATGGATTTTCAGAAATCCCCAGTGGCAAACTAAAACCTATGGGCACAGGCTTGCTAGGGCATCTTGTCATCCCCCCCTGACATGGTCAAGTGGACAAGTATAAGATCCAAGCATTCGTTAGAAATAAAAGGAATTAAATGCACATATTCAAAGGTTTTGAGGATCAGAGTGACACATACCATGATACTTGGACTCATTACCTCATGGAGCAAGAACCATATCGGACACAATACCAAACTGATGGTGATGGATGTTGTTGTTGGCAAAGTAGAGGCACTGAAAGGGAGAAAAGATGGGCCCTCCAGGGCCATGCCTAAGTCGATCTCGCTCTCGGTACTCCATGTCTAGGACCTGTGGGCCTCGAGACATAATCTCCTAGTTATCCCTAAAAGTGGGTATAACATGGCCAATATACCCCCAAAATTTGGCATGCTATTATCCAGTTCGTGGGCCGCAAAATTGAAGGGAACTCTGCAAATGGACATGTCGTACGCCACCATCCCTGTCTTCGGCCAAGACGGAAGGTTATACAGAGAGGTGTTGCTGAAATATATGGTGAGTAGTAAGATGCAACCGAATAACCACCCTATCTACTCCGTCGACACTGAGATAGGCTCCTCCATATTTTACAATGACCTGAGTTTTGAAGAGGAAGAACTGACAGCTATCATGGTTGTTGATGTCAAAGTCGTGCGACAGGCAGTAGAGTGCGCAAACCCGAGGAACCGCGCAGAAAATGAGATGTGGAACATGAGTTTCGATGGTGTTGTCAGCAAGAAAGGGGCAGGGGCCGACATGTGAATAATTCCTCCTAAGGTGGGCAAAAAACTCTGCTCATACTAACTTGCCTTCGACTGCACTAATAACATGGTTGAGTATAAGGCGTTGATTTTGGGCCTGAGAGTTTTGAAAGAATTGGGCACAAAAAGGATAGCGATGCATAGAGACTATGAGCTCGTTATAAACTAAGTGAAAAGCATATACCAATCCAAGCACCCTAGGTTGAGAGTGTACCAAAACCTAGTACTGGACCTCCTCGAAGAATTCTTAGAGTATAATTTATCAGCGATCCCAAGGGGGCATAATCAAATTCTGGACGCATTGGCCACCTCGACCTCAGCTTTTAAAATTCCCATCTTTCCCAATAGAAATTACAAGATCGAAGTCAAACACAGGCCGATGGTGCCCGATAATATCAAATATTGGCAGGTGTTTGAGGACGAAAAACAAGCGGAGATATTTCCCCAAATGAGTGACGAGTTCGCTAATATAAACATTGATGACAAGTGTTGTTGCGACAAAGATGAAAGCGCAGATGTGCGCAGTAACGATGACCCATTCCAGAACCAGATCGCTGGATGGGACATAGTACAACTGAAGAACAATATCATCCCAAAGGGATTAGTTCCGTTGGAAAAGTTGTTCGATGAAAACGATGTGGCTAGAAATCCCAATATCACAGCAAACGACGAGGATGTCGAAGATTGCAACATCGGGACCCAGAAGAATTCGAAGATAATCAAATTTTCAAAAACGCTCAGTCCAAAGGTCAAACAAGACTACATCAAGCTCATGAAGGATTTCCCCGATGTGTTTGCTTGGAGTTATGATGACTTGAAGGTTTACGACACCAAAGTGATTCAACACATCATTCCTCTCAAAGAAGACCAAAGGTCGTTCAAACAAAAGCTAAGACAGATAAATCTCCTGCTGCTGTCACTAATTGAAAAAGAGGTAAAGAAACTTTTCGAAGCCAAAATTATTGTCTCTTGAAGGTTTTCTAAATGGGTCGCCAACCTGGTGCCTGTAAGAAAAAAGAGTGGCGAAATAAGGTTCTGCGTGGATTTTCAAAACTTGAACAAAGTATCCCTCAAGGACCACTACCCGCTCCCTAAAATGGACTATATTCTACAAAAGGTAGTGGGGTCCTAGAAGATGTCCATGCTGGACGATTTTTCGGGTTACAATCAGATCATGGTACACTAGGATGACAGGGAAAAGACAACTTTTACGACACCATGGGGGATGTTTATGTATGCTAAGATGCCTTTCAACCTGATGAACGTCGGAGCTACCTTCCAGAGGGCAATGTACATAGCATTTGCTGACGAAAAGGACAAGTTTATTGTGATCTATCTAGATGGCATCACAGTGTACTCTGACTCCGACGAACAACACCTCGAGAATCTAAAGAAGGTTTTCCAAAAATGCAGGAGATTCGACATATCGTTGAACCCGAAAAAGTCACATTTCGGGATGCAAGAAGGGAGTTGTTGGGGCACATAATCTCGAAAGAGGGTATAAATATAGACCCCAGCACGATGGAAGGAATCCTGAAAATCAACACTTCGCGCAGTAAGGAGGTGCAGTCCTTCCTGGGAAAAGTGAGTTTCTTGAGAAGATTCATCCCAAACCTGGCGGAAATTATAAAACATATCACCTATATGCTCAGAAAGGGGAACACGATCAAATGGAACCCCGAAGCTAGGAAATCATTTGAATATATCAAGATAGCATTGACCAAATCTCTTATGTTGGCCAACCCAGACTTTACGAAGGATTTCATCTTGTTCTCGTTTGCCTCGGAGCATACCATTGCTGGCATACTGTTACAAAAAGACAATCATAATTTTGAGAAGCCTATAGCCTATTTCAGCAAGACGTTGAGGGATTCCCCACTGAGGTATGACATTATGGAGAAACAAGAATATGCCTCAGTGAAAGACCTAAAGGAGTTCAAAACTTACATATTACATTCCCACATTATTGCTTACGTGCCCAGTAACTCAGTCAAGGATATTCTGACTCAACCTAACCTTGAGGGAAAAAGAGGTAAGTGGATCGCGGCCATGCTGGAATACGACCTCGAAATCAAGCCCACAAAGCTAATCAAAGGACAGGGCCTCACAAAGCTGATGGTACAATCAAACTAGGACGTGTTGGGAATCAACTTCATTGTCGATCTGTCAGAGAATCCTCAGGAAGAAACAACCGCGCAGGTGTCTCAGAAGTTCATTGATTCACCTTGGTATACAAACATCATCTATGTGTTGAGGAATCTGCAAGCCCCTCCGGGTTTAAGTAAGACCAAGGCCAAATTCTTAAAGCTCAAAGATATTAAGTTTTGCATCTTGGATAACTCACTGTATTGGAAAGATTCGAGAGGGATATTGTTGAGTTGTTTGTTGGAAGATGACGCGAAATGAGCTATCAGGGAATTTCACAAAGGCGATGGCGGAGGACATCACTACTGGAAAACCACCACGCATAAAATCCTAAGATCAGGTTACTATTGGCCCAACATCTTTGCAGACGTATACAAAGAAGTTTCCAGTTGCCACGAGTGTCAGATTTTCGATGGAAGGAGAAAGATGCAACCCCTGTCGTTGAAACCGATCTCGGTCGAAGCGAGGTTCATGCAATGGGGCCTGGATTTTATAAGGGATATTCATCCGCCATCCTCAGCGCAACACAGATGGATACTCATGACCACAGATTACTTCACAAAATGGATAGAATCGATTCCAACAAAGCAGGCTACTGGGACGGTCATCATTCAGTTTCTGGAGACAAACATCATATCTAGGTTCAGATTCCCTATCAAGATCATCACAGACAACGCGGTCGCATTTAAGTCCAATAAAATGGAGAAGTTTTGTCAGGATTACAATATAACCCTGGGACATTCTACATCATATTATCCACAGGGGAATGGGTTAGCATAATCGTCGAATAAAAGTTTGACCAGGATCATTAAAAGACTCCTGCAGGAAAACAAGAAGGCCTGGCATAAGAAACTCATTTACGCGCTATGGGCAGACAGAGTCACGACTAAGAAGTCCATATCAAAGTCCATAAGAAACTCATTTACGCACTATGGGCAGACAGTGATATTAATTGTACATATAATTGTAGTCTGCATGCATTTTGTTCACCAGCCAAGCTTATGCAATGTTTGTAATTCTTCTCGCGAGCCCAGGTTAATCAAGATCACTGCCTTGGGCCCATGCCAAATCCACCGCGTGCAGAACAAATACGCATTGCACCATGGCAACCTCCCAGAGCATAAGGAAGGGCGCGCGAAGCGACAGAAATGTTGGGCCTGAGCCCCAAAAATTGAAGTTAGTCGACGAAGATCTGGAGGTAAGAGCGTCTTTTGAACAGTTCGGATGCATGGCCTTTTGTAGGAAAATCCAAGGATTCAATATGAAACTAGCAGAGTAGTTCGCACTCAGTTTCGACGGGTTCTGCACGGTGATTGCGGGTGTCATTTTCTAGGTGACAGAGGAAACTTTGTCGACCGCAACAAAGATCCCTCTACATGGCGAAAGGTGGTTTAAAGGCATGCCCTTGGACGCGCGATGCTATGAAGATTTCATCAAGCGAGACTGTTTAGGTGGAAAAGTCGAGACGAGCGTTCCAAGCAGATATTTGCAAGAACCTTTTCGGAAACTCCTGGGAGTAATTAGGAAATATTTCACCTGTGAGGGGAGATTTGGCATTATACATTCGAATCACATTAGATTGTTGATGCATTTCACAGGAAGGAGATCATTAAATCTACCCTTCTTCTTACACTAGAGCCTCTGAGAGATGTCAGACAATGCTCGGGCCGAAGCGAGTCAGTCGAAGAGGAAATTATCTCATGTCTCACTGATTAAATTGTTGTTAGTTGAGGAATTAAAGCGATTGGGAAGAAACTAGGATTCGTTTTTGCTTATAGCGGGCATTCCCAAAGATCTAAAAGGAGATTTCCCTCTACCCGTGGAAAGGGTAACATCACATTGCCCAGAGGCTAAAGCAGGAAAGGCTGCGGAGGAAGGAAAGACGTTGGAAGCCCTAT
Source organism: Picea engelmannii (assembly GCA_009831015.1). Lineage (NCBI taxonomy): Eukaryota > Viridiplantae > Streptophyta > Pinopsida > Pinales > Pinaceae > Picea > Picea engelmannii. The sequence continues at coordinate 10,454 of WSFP011468368.1, forward strand.
CCCCCCAACAGTCAATACCCTGGAGAAGGGGCGGGCCAAGGAAGAACAAGGAAGCTGGGGAAAACTGACTCCTAAGCGAACCGCGCGCAAAGTCGGTCGCCGAAGAGTTTCTCATGTGCGCCATTTCGCTGGAACCTGTCGAAGGTACGAGTCGAGAAATCTGGGGCAGAAGGAGGAGGACAAACATTGAAATCACAGATGTCTATGAGTCGTCGCAGCAGTTGAAGCAAGCGCAACTCGCTATTGTTGAGCTTTACCAGGGAAATAGGGAGTTGATACAACATTTAGCAGTGAAGACCCTCAAAGCATCACCTTCACAAGGTCGTGAGGGAAACGTGACATGGCTAAAGAGACAGCTCAGGGAAGTGCAAGATACAATCGTACAACTGTGCGAAACATAGAGGACGTCAGAAGAAAGGAATGTGAACCGACCATGGAGAAAGTTCGCTCGGCTCTTGCCAGCACACAGAAGAAGCTAAAAGGGAACGGGGTTCTGCAAAGGCAAGTGATGAACCTGAAACGACGCAACTGGTCTCTCAGGAGAATGCTTCGGGTATTAAAACTGCAGACGAGACCAAAAGCATGATTAATTGATTTCATTCTTGTTTTCTCAAACGTGGCGCAGATTTTGATAGTTTGAAGAAGGCATCACCCTTTAATCGGTGTTGTCGTTTTGGAAACGACTGCGACAGTTCGCAGTGACTCACCACGTGCGCACTCCAGCAAATGACCACGAGACAAAAATCAAAGTTGTTACAATAGGCAGCAGGAGTCTGACAGAGCACTTGATCGTCTGGATACCCTGTCAACGGAAGGCATCAACACATCACTCTCCTCACGATGAGATCTTGTTGATGACTGAATTGTCATGGCAGAGACAAGCGTTTATGATGTGACCGAGTACAACCCATTTCTATTTTTGGCAAAGCGCCATACGAAGAGCCATGTAGTAGAGAACAATTAGTTGCCTAAATTTTTAGGGATAGTAGGTAGAGAGTAGGGCAGCCCAAGCGACACACCCTCACATATATATTTCTTCTTTTCAATGTAAGCTAGGTTGGTTGGCAAAAATAGTGTAGACAGTGACTATTGAATGTAGCTTTGAGCTCGATCGAAATTTAATGCAAAGGTCCTAAAGCTTTGACGAAAAGATTCTAATTGTATCAGTTTGATGTATTGTTTCATTTCTTTGCATACGTACTTCCTGTATTCTTTATATTCATATCTATTTCTATCTGAATCGGAACGTAATTTCGAATCTAGGATTCATCGCGCGGTGCTCTAGATTCGCGTCATTTAGACAAACTGTATTTCCTCTAAGCTAACTCTGAATTCATCCCCAACGGTGCTCCGAGTTGCTTCATGTGTTTTTCCCCTCGCCACACAACGATTTTAAACTGAAGAATGTTGTTTATTTAGCCTTTATCCTCTCAAGTTCAGTCACCAGTCATTTGTTTCTATCATTTTCTTGAATCGACACCATAGCCCAAGGTCTTACTTCCTTTCGCCAATAGAACCAGAAATTATTGTTTAAAGGTGTTAAATCTAGCTGACATCTCTGTTAAGGAATGAAAACAAGTCTTTGTACATGCCATGCACAATGCCTACCATATCACATGGCTTGGTAGTTTTAAAGAGAAATACCCCTAAGTAATTATCAACACTACTACTAAATATACAAATATACTATTAATATATATATAAGGTTGTAGAAGTTATTCTAAAATGATATAAGATAGATATATTTGACTATTATCTCCATACACAAAACAAATTTGTTCGAGACATCTTATAACACTTACAATGAGATCGATGAGATCGAGTCCTAAAATATTAATAAAAATATTAAAAGTTACTCAAATGTACAATATTTGTCTAAATGTATTTTGATAAATATAATTTTAGCCATTATTTTATTTGATTATAAATTAAAAATTAAAAGCATAAAAAATAAGTCAATAAAGTAATAAATTTTAAATAAAAAAAAGGAAAAACATAAATAAAAGAGTCATAGAATCCATTCATTTCTAAAAAAATTGTTGTAGATTCATTATATATTTATCACCTATGAAATTGTTCTAACCAATTTTATAATTGTTCCATTTAATTATTATAAAGGATTACATTCTAAAAAATATTATCCAAAAATTGTAAATCTAAATTGTAAAACAATCCCTTCCTCTCATTCCCCTGTTTTCATTGAAAATGTTTAATTATTTTCTTAATACACGTATATTCTCCTCCATAATCTTTTCATACTTCAAACTTTGACTACAACGTTAGCCTAAAGAATTAACTCAATCTCTAAGCCAAAGGCATTTTTAAGGAGAAGTTTTTCCCAATGCTTGGTCATCGTAAACCGCTGGTTTTGGAAAAGCTTCCCTTATTCACCTGTCTTTAGAGATCGTCTTTCTAGAGGCCACTTGTCCTTACCTTCCTCCAATCCTATCTGGTCCGATTAGATTTTCCTACCCCTGTGAATATAGTTCTGCCCTTATCCTTGTCAGATTGGATGAATATGGCGCATGCGTACGAGTGTTCTGCCCTTATCCTGTCAGTCTGAATACCGACTCCAGCTTCCTGCTAGTGGCCTTTACTCATCTGGACAGGAGAGGCAGTCCTCTGCTGCTTTGCTTTTTATTCCTTGCCGCCTGCACTTCTTTCTCTGACAGGGCTGATCCAAAACTGGGGCCGATCCAAAACTGGGGAGGTGATCTTGGGCATGTGAAAATTTGATGATAGCTATTTGTTTTTCATGCCTTTCCTTTTTACGTTTTATGCAGATTCATGAGAGTCAAATTCTTTTATGTTGTTATATGCGAATTTCACCATTATAAATTTTCATCTTCACTATATTTTGATTATACAATTTTCTATGATAGAAAAATAACTCAAAAAACACTTAAGAAAAACATTAATAATCTAACCAACATTCTCTGTAACTTGTATTATCAAAACGAAGTATTATTTAGATTGAACAGTACTCCAAATCTGCTTTTAAAGAGTTATCACTCTGCTGAGATTTTACAAAAAAACATCTCAAATGCAACACAACTGCATCCTCAAGGCGAATTCAAAATTAAAAATATTGCTAACTTTGACATCCCAGCAAGTGATAATAACCTCAAACAGTATGGAACAACGAGCAACTCTTCTTACAGCACCATGAAATAAAAAACTGTAACAACAACAATGAAGAACAATTGGCTTTCTTTGTTTCAAAAAATTGAAGGATGGACCCTTAAACCATAAAAGCAACAATATCAGTTTTATTAGCGAAACTGTCCAAGACCTGCGTACTTTCCCAAAGCGCATATGACCTTTTCTTGTAATTTCTCCATCATTTGATGGCACTGCAAGTTGTTTTTCTGTTGGAAAATGAACAGGGTTTCCTTCCAGAAAAAGCTATTTTCTTCTTATACTTTTTCTTCTTATAGCCCTCTATTAGTTTTTATTTCTGCATAATGCAATCCTAGGCAATATGCAGATGCAATGGCAGAGCTACTCTGTCATCCACTAACATAAATTATTGCATAACGAAGTTATGAGAATTGGATTCTCAACAAAATGGTTCTCTTTGGTTCTTTCCTTGTCATGCTATCTGAAGCAGCGGTGTATATCAAATAGCCATGTACCTCTCTGATGATGGAAAAAGAACATCAAGACATCTGTGCTTGCTGATTTATCACAAGCTAGCCTCACAGTTACGCTAGTGAGAGCATTTTTGCATCCAAAGATGCAAAGCAAGTTTGTGAGGCATTCGACCTCGCCACTAGATATTTTACAAAGGTGATCTTGAAGAATTCAAAGAACTATTTTGTGGTTGGAAGCAATAACGACTCGAGTATGAAGTTGGAGTTGGCAATGAGATTCTAAATTCTCATACAAAACATGATTGCAATATTCAAATTGGAACAAAGAAGAGACCAGCGTGGTCCCATGAAAATTTGCAAGATGCAACATTGATGAGCCATATCATGAGGAGCAGATGGCTCCGAAGATTATACAGACTCAGAGGGAGTTAAGCTTCGGAGGGAGAATGGAGACTCGGAGACTTTCAGATTCAGATGGAAGAGAGAGACATCTTCCGAAACTGACAGATAGATGCCATGGGTTGAGAAGGCTAGATCAAAGCTTCAAAGGCTTCGAGGAGATATGAGATCTTATGGGAAGATTCCCTTGCTTCAGTAGACTTTGCTACAGTGACCGAGGAGGAAGCCAGTCAAAAGGACTGGGATATATATCTTTTCCTTGGTTCCAAGACCAGAAGGGAAGTCAGTGGTGACTTCCAAGTTGATCTACAAGATCAAGCATGTTGCAGATAAATAGCCTAGAGATGTACAAAGCCTGATTTGTGTCCAGAAGATTCTCCCAGCAAGAGGGAGAAGACTATGACGAGACACTTGCTCCAGTATATTGCTACTGACTAACAGGTAGCAGATATGTTGACCAAGGCTCTGTCAAGGACAAGCTTGGAGTGTTCCAAATGTTTTTTTTCCAGTAGTGAGATGTGTTCCCTAGTAGTGGGAAGTGATCCCCAATAGAGGGAAGTGATGAGATCCCCAGTAGTGGGAGCTACTCCAGTGCAAGTTGGTACTCCAACGCAGGCTGGTATGCTACCCTAGCGCAGGTTGGTACTCCAACGCAGGTTGATATGCTACCCCATCGTAGGTTGGTATGCTACTCCAATGCAGGTTGGTATGTTACCCCAACACAAGCTGGTATGCTACTCCAACAAAGGCTGGTACACTAGTCCAGTGAAAGTGCAAAACTTCTTATGATGTATGGACTCGTGAAATCCAACAAGACAATGGTCGAGGTGTTCAGAAGCGCAAAAGCAGTGATGATGATCGTGCCAAGAGGAATACCTTCCTCGTTAAGAGGGAGTGTTAAATTTTTGAGTCAGATTCTATGTGAGCTGATGAGTTACTAGTTCTGTATGAACTAGATGTCGACCTGTAGTGTCGGAAATGATTCCCAGTTAGAGTGTCGATGAGTAGCATCGGACGTTACTAGTTGGAGGGCCAATCAATAGTGTTGGAGGTGTTTTCCAGCTATATGGCTAATGTGCGGCTATGATGGTGATACTTGATTTGTTTGATCATATGATAGCCTGTGTGGCTATGGTGATGCTACCTGTAGACTGATCTTGAAGACCATGTGAGTCTTTCTCATGCCATGTGAGATGGATGGATGTGTTTGAGACCACTACATGAAGAACATCTTAGTTAATACCTCCCTAGCGAAGAGGGAGTGTTGATGTTTTGGTAGCTGTGGGAGGTATTAACCTCCACGTGTAACCTATGACTTAGAATAGAATATTCCGGAAGCAAGTGAACCATTAAACAAATGTGTGGAAACTATAGAAGACAAGTTGGCCTAGCAAAATAAATAATATTAGAATATTATCTTCTAGAAATACAAGTCGGCTCCACAGGAAAAAGATAAACAGAAAATATAATTACCATAAAGTCAGGTCGAGCTAGCTAGAAAAGTCACTAGACAGATTAATATAAATAGAGGACGTTTTAGCTCATTTGGATACCCAATGAGAGTGCAAGTCTTGTGGAGAGTTGCAGTTGCAGCTGCAAGGAGAAATAAGGGCATATGGTCATCTCTTGGTCTTGGTCTCTCTCTAGTGTTATCAAGTGATTCTCTTGGTGATATTTTTGCTAAGTATGGCCCAAGGTTGAGAGAATAGTGCAGCTGCAGCTATTGCAGTTGTGTATGGCACTTATTCTGTGGATATGGAGACTCTCTCTCTTGTGTGCTACCATTGGAGAAGGAGCGCTCTACTTGTCTTGAGTTGTTGTTGTAGTTAGCAGCTAGGGTTTATCTGTAGGTTCTGGAGTAGGCTTGCCGGAATTATTCTAAGTAAAGGTTAGTGTGCTTAGGGGTGGCATATGTGAATGTCTATGGTTGGGTGACAATGATGTGGCATTGTCTATGGTTAAACGAGCATACCAAAATTTCAACATAAAGGAATAAATTACATGAAGTAAGATACAAAAACGTAGATAATGTGAGTTGGGTTGAAGTATGAGGAGCTTTCAACCGCAGCCACAAGTCCCAAACCCCGCAACGAGGTGGAGATGCATAGGTGGAGAAGATCCAAGTGCTCATAGGTCTATGGAGTAGACCCATCTCTCCTAACATCCAAGGTTGAATGAAGGAAACCCAACAAAGTTTGTTGGCCCCAAGAAGAGCTAGTGGGAAGTGTGGATTGTCCACTGTGTTGCTGCCTGCAGGAGGTCGCACGATGATGAGGTTTGGAGGGCCTAGTTCGTCTCCCAGGAAGGGATCTGATATGGTTCTATTGTTTAGATCTCATGGAACGGGGTAGGACCTCACGGATCCTCACTGATCTGGGGTCTGGATTTGTACTGATGTCGATCGGTCACTTGGTGCCCCTCCCTCCAGGTAGCACTATAAAAAATGAAGTGATCCTCTGTGTAGAGTCAGGCCCGATGGGAGGTTGAAGAGTATGCGCTCAGAACCTGAGAGCCTCCCGTATATATAGGGCCAAACATCTCTAATCTAGAAGAAGGATCTAGAAGCAGATAGACAAGCACAAGAAGACACAAAGATTTGTCCTAGGAAAACCCCAAACTCGGGGAAAAACCCAGCCAACTTTTCTTAGAGAGAATATTTCTGATAATATAGTACAACCATGAACAAGCTCTATTCACAAGAGCAAAACCAACAATGAAGAAACCCTGATAACAAGTACTTATCTCTTCTTCTTGTCAAACCCTAGCAAGGGTAGACAACTGAGTCACCTCACAACCCTAGAGCAACTCTTCTAGAGGTAGCGCACAAGAGAAACCACCAAGAACCCCAGTTGCAGTGTCTCCTAGGGTTGCCTCAGACTTGTGCCTCCTTTTCCATGCTGAGATGATGAGTTTAGTGTGTGTAAATGAGCAAAGGTGTCACCTTTATTTATACTATTTTAGTCACTTTACTAGGTCCGACTTCTCTTCCTGGAAATTCTATTTTTTCCTTTATTATTTTTCCAGTGGGGACTGTTATCCCCACTTTTTAGGGATAACTAGGAGATCATGTCTCGAGGCCCACAGGTCCTAGACATGGAGTACCGAGAGTAGGATTGACCTAAGCATGGCCCTGGAGGGCCCACCTTTTCTTCATTCATCATCCTTGTCTTGTCGGCAGCAGCAGCATCCATCACCATCGACTTGATCCTGTATCAGAAGAGGTTCTTGCTCCATGAGGTAATTGGTCCAGGTATCATGGTATGTGTTACTTTTGATCATTGAAACCTTTAAATATATGCATCTGATTCCTTTTATCTCTAACAACTGCTTCGATCTTACATTAGCCCACTTGACCATGCTTGGGGAAATTGACAGGGTTCCCTAGCAAGCCTGTGCCCATAGGTCTTGGTTTGCCACTGGGGGAATTTCTAAAAAGCCATCGTTCGCTCCCATCATAGCACCACCGTTTCATCTTATCTCCCGCTCATTAATCCCATTCCCCTTGTCCGGGCATTGGGTTGACCTATTTGTAGGATTGCACCTTATCTCGTGGGAAGAAGGGGCTAAAGGCCCAGAAGGTAAAAGCAGCTGGTAAAAGACAAAAGCCTAGAAATAAAACCTCAAGATGCTTCA
>WSFP011468369.1:0-18078 GCA_009831015.1 Picea engelmannii
CCAACAACACCATGGTCATCCTCTACTTGAGGTTGCTCATCATTGGTAACTGTCTTCCTCAACAATTCCAATTCCTTTATATACACAACATGCATCATTAGTTATAATATCAATTAAAATGCATGTATCATAACATCCAAATTCATAACTTCTTCAAAATGTCATAGTGTATCTTTATGCACTTCATCACACTATCTTCAAGGGTCTCCATGAATGCAATACAGACAGTTCTCAATTGTTTCTGCAGTAATGCAATCATCATCACTATGATGTAAAAACATTTAATTTTATCATTAAATTGGATTTCTCATTCCAGAGGAAACACAACACATAGCAAGAAGGGAGTTAGGGAATCTCCCCTTATTCCAATTATTTCTACACCCCCTGAGACTTTTCAGCCCAGCTGAGTTATCTCTAAAGGATTACCTGCCTTTTATTAACCAAGCCTATTCAATCAAGAATACTCATGTATCCATTCTTTAATCTTCTTTTCATTACATGATGCTTTCTAAATGTAATCTAGGATTCTTATATATAGACAATCCTTGCAACCCATTGCCCAACCTTCAACAATTATTAGGGTTGTGACTATGTTCTTCTAACATAGTCCTTACACAGTTTCTTCGCAGGGAACTCCCACCACATGAAACTTCTTTACTGCACATCCACCACTACCTGTGATGGACTCAACCTTGAGTTAGATTTAGTTGTTTACCAAATATTCCTTAAGAAATAAAAACAAGCGTCTTGGTCAGGTACCCAAATTATGTATCCATACATATTTTGTTTTGTTAACTTATTTCCATGATGTACTTAACCATATTCATAATCACTATATTGTGTGTAGCTTCCATAGGTATAATTCATAGCCTATATACATATCTACTTTAAAATCAGTCAACTCATGATTGTTTACAAGCGTTCTCATGTGACCTTCAAGGCAAAATCAATTGCCTCTTATTATGACAACAGAGCATCCTTTCTCGTCCATTCTTTCTTCTATTTACACTAATATTTCTTGAGGGAATGGAACATATTCCCCTTAAGATATCATTCAAAACAAAACTTTCATGACTCTTCAGAATGGAGTCAACCATGCAACCATGGTATTCTTTTACTATTCATTCAATCTTGGCAAGTGCTAAGATTGCCTCACATTTCACTCATCATGGCAACCATATTGGGCCTTTAGTATACTTATACTCTTACATCATACATGTTCATTACTTTCACATTTGATATCATTCATATCTAACTGGTATTAATATCAGGCTTCATATCAATAAGCTTCTCAATGCATTAGATCCATGCACTCAAGCATATACACACAACTAAGTATTCATAATACTAGCTTAGTTTTATAATTAGTGTTCTTTAGTTAGAGATTACAATCGCTTACATGACTAATCTCACAGTTATAACTCATACTGGTGTTGCCTTATCTTTATAGAAATGACCAACCAGGGTCACTCTCCCATTTATACTATAGCAGTTGGCAAGAAAACTTCCTTGCCTCAACTTCTATAGGACTTTACTCATCTCACCTTTCCTCTGGTCATGAGGAGTTATATACTCTGAGTTTAATATAAAACAATAATTATACTTCCAAGGATCCTACCTGATTCCATTAGATTCCTTTAAGCCCACAAAGGTATTAACCATTATATAATCGGCCATCATCAGTGCCTGAGGTTCCAACTATGCATGCTTAGAGGCAGTGTCATGAACATCAGGTCATTCACCTTTTGGGCTTAAGCTACCCTTGACAGAACCCTACCGCCTTTAGCTATTCACATTCAAGTCTTATTATCAATGTTCATTAGCATATCCCTACTCAGGTAAGAGTAGTTATCACTTGACAAGGGTTAAATAAATTCTTCTGCTGAAATTCAACAAGAATTCCCAAAATCACAAGTTCAATCTATAGTCCCTTTTCCTCAAGGAGTAAATGAAGATAACATTACCTCTTTATTCGACTCTCACATGAGTCCAATAAGGCCAAGTGTTGTAACCATGCTCTGATACCATTTTGTAACACACCACGATTGGGCATAAATTTTTTTGATTTTCTTAAAGGACAGGAACTCCATTCATGGTTCCTAATTTGGAAGATCAAGGAACCAGTCTGACCTCTTGGTCAAGGATCGTTCTTAACTCTATTGAGTTGGATAATCTCTTTGATTCCCTGTTGGAACCTCATGAACAAATCCATGGGTCCTTTTATGAAACTCCACCTATGTGACTAAGCACCAAGCGTGAGCATCTACTCCACGCGACCACGGTTGTGGCCGCACGCCTATGTAAAATGCGTGTCACAATTTCATGTATCGAGACTTTGTGAATGAGCCACCTCAATTCTCCTGATAGCCGATTCCCGACAAGAGCTTAAAACTAGCTAGCTCCTCTCATATCCTCCTCCACGTGACCACCACTTGTGATCACCGACTGAGCAACAAAACATGCATCACGTTTCACGACCTCGGGACTTCTACATATGAGCCAACCCTAAATCCCCAACTCCCAAGCTCTGAAAAGGGATTAACATTCCTTATATACCCCTTTGGCCTCCCTCCATGTGACCATTCACTATGACCCAGGGCCTAACTCTAAAGCGCATTGGAACTTCGTGTATCGCGAGTTCTCGTTGCTTCCCTCTTTGAATTTTCCCTTCTGTGAGCCAGCGAAACACTGATCTCTCCCCACGTGTCCCTCCAAATGGACGGTTCTGATGACATTGGAATGATCAATGGCTGTGATCTATTCGGGACGATCAATGGCTGTGATCTTTCCGGGACAATCAACGGCTGTGATCTTTTAGCAAGTTTTCACTTCACAAATTCTCTCGACTCTACTCTTTGACTTCTTCAAGTCGCGAGTCAGCAAAGTGTTGAGCCTTCACCACGTTCCCTCCTCGATGGATGGATACGATCAAATCATGATTTTGCACATCGCGAGTTCAAACAATATGTTTTTTGACCTTCTTTCTCTGTGAGTCAGCGAAATGTTGAGCTCTTGCCACGTGTCCCTTTCGATGGACAGTCCTGATGATTTCATAACTTGTCTCGTGCACCTTCCTCCGGATCCAATGACTATTGGTCCATGCACTTCAGATATGATGGCTCGTATCCATTTTCATCCTGCGTTCACTTCTCATTGTTTGGACATGGATTTCGACGATCGGTATCTTCTCCTCTATAGCTAGGTCCTTAGGGAATTTTGAATTCCCACATAATCCTTGCGTTAATCCATTCGAGTCAGATCACCGGTCCAGGACCTTCCTCAATCTAATAGTCCATATCACATCACAACTTTTGGTTTCAGAATTTTAGTCGCACCAATGTGTGATTCTATCGATGTGCGAACTTGTGAAGATTAAAGTAGTCAAGGCATTAACGCCTACTCTCCTTCTTCAAATCCGACAGTCATGACAGACCTTGGATCCTTTTGAACGGATCTCATCCATTCATCTTCCAAACAAAATGGTATTCCCCTTCGATACCTGAATCTCACTATCCTTCCTGAGCTCTGTCAGTTATGAATGATTAAGATCATTGCACTCTTTCTACTAGACTTAACACCTAGAAGGGTCTTCTGCACAACTCTTGCACTCCTTCATATAGTCTAGAACTTAGGTGGTTCTTAGTCTCTTCTTGCCTTGGAGAGAGCCTGTGCATATCTGCACTACCTCTTCTGAGATTAATAGACTCCATCCTCGCAGTGATTGTGGGATTCGACCTTCGCAGTTAGGGAAGTACTCACTCGACTAGGAGGGTCGACATGCGTACATGAACTTGTACCTAAGGTCGATGTACTCATAGTTTGTGGCTCTAGCTTAAACCCCAACATGACTCAAGAATTTATGAGAACAAGTCATGCATGAACCACATAATTTCTTACTTCCCTAATTACACATCCAAGCATAAATACAAGGGATACAGTATATCCATTAAGCAGTCATGCACATTTCTGAAAACATTCACAGTATATCCAATTTCAATACACAGTTACAGCTCAATTACATAGGGTAGGAGAATACTTATCTATTACAGGTTGTCTCCAACTAACTGACTATGGGTGTTCATCCTTCCACCTTACCATAGGCTCAGAGGCATTCATTCTTAGCACTCTGGCCACCCCCGTTCCAAACCATGATATCACCAAGGAACTCTCGCTGTTCTCAAGGATTATTTCTCTGTTCATCTTATGTTCGGGTTTTGTCCTCTTCAACTTTCAGACATTTCTCTTTGTTATGGCCTCGTCGAGGTTTATCATATGCTCACTCAACATAAATCTCATGGAATTCTATTCATTATCCCCTAGATACCTTTGTGCATCTCCCTTACGATCTTTCTCTCTCATCTGGTGTCTCTTCTGTGTTGTCCCCCCCCCGGTGTATCTATCTTACCTTCTTTCTTTTGGAAGGTTTCCGACCCATCACATTCCTTCTGTCAGAAGGAATCTTGGGTCTGCATATCTCTGTGGTACTTCGGGATGACATTTTGTAGCTAGACCATGCTCCCATTCATGGGGGTGGTTGATAATTCAACCACTGGTCCTTTCTTCATTAACTGATTTCTCTCCTTTGGATCCGAAGGAGGTTTGTCATCCTCATCAAGGGAAATTTGGGGTTATTTGGTATAATGAACCCTCTCATATATTTTTCACATTCTTCCTCTAGTGATATCATGTCTAGTACTTTCAAGTCTTCACCGCCATAGTCAATTATTGCAACTCAAACAATAGTACATTTATATTTTCCACATGCCTCAACATGGTAATCCTATTTTATGATTAATTACAAGTTGGGGGAAACAGGGTGTTACATCATCTCATTTATTCACATTCATTGGATTTTATTAGGGTACCTTGGGAGTCATTGACATCATTGGTGATTTCCCTCACACTTGTTAACAATTTACCTCAATGACTGGTAATCAAGTTTTTTCTACCATGTTTGACATCAAAACATCTATTCACATGGCTATATTCGTACCACATAAGGATTGGGACGAAGACCCTAGGTTGAGCATTCACTCTGTTATCTTCTTTTGCCAAGCTACGCAGGAGATATTTAGAGCATGCTGATATATATATATATATTGTCACATAGATCCACATTGCATTAGTATGTAGCTATGTTTTATCATCTCATAGCTCCACTATGTATTTCTCATGGCTACGATCATTTCATGTCATGGAGGTATAGATCCACATTGTATCTTTGGTGTCTATACCCTTAGTTAGTATCATCATGGATCTGTAGTGTATTTATTGGCGGACATACCTTAAGTTATTTGTTACTCAAGCATAGGTATCCCTCCCTTAGGTTTGAAACACATGATAACTTTTGTTTTATGGTTGTTTGTAGCTTCTACTAGGTTCTCTCACTCCATACCCTTGCTTTGAAAATCTACAAAGCGCTTCTATCATCAACTTTCATCTTTTGAATTCACACTTTCGGGGGTAATCTGCTACATGTCAAAATTCCTCACTTCAACAATGTCACATTCTCATTGTCGCAAGTGTTGCAAGTGTCGCACTTTTGTCACAAGTTTCGTAAATGTTGCATTTTCGTTCTACATATGTCGCATTGCGAACGCCACCATGAAAACACTTGATACATTCTCTAAGAAATGTTGGAAGGGGAAACCACATCATTTGACAAGCTAAGAAAAATGTTTTTCCTTGAGAAATGGTCATCTTAACGAACTTTGGGAAGATCAGTGCTCCCCTGCTCATATGCAGGGAGCGCTAGCACTCCCTGTCCATCTAGGAAGGAGAGTTGCAGCACTCTGTTGCCAGTTTTGAGGGAGCATTGATTGGTTGAGAGAATCATGGGAAGAAATACCCTTTATCTATAAATACAACTAGAGATGATCTGAGTTGATTTGGCTCAAATCCAAGATTTAGGTTGCATCTAAGGGAGATGCCACAACTGATGGAGTCATATCCTCGACTTATTCCAAATATGAATAAGGTGGTTAAGCCTCTCAAAGCCTATAAAAGGAGGCATTTCTCATGGTGAAAAAGAGGAGAATATCAGCAAAATGTATTGTCGTTCTGATTGTGGATATTTCGAGCAAGGGGTTGGACAAGGAATACTTGGGAAGGTTTCTTCAACTACATCTATAGATTTTAAGTGCCTTGTAATGTTCTCATTAATATATGCTTGGCCTATTTCCTTCAAGTTTGTGTATGGTTGCATATACTTGTCTTTTGTTGATAAATTTAGTTTAAAATAATCTTGGTAGATTAAGAATTATGTGTTGTGTTTGTTGTCTATTGGATTGCAGATCTCATTAAGGAGCTTGAAGATCAATTTCAACCTAGATTAAGCAAGGACAAGATTCATAAAAAAGGTACATCATAATTTCTTCCTCTTTTCCTTTTGACTAGTTTAACTTCATTTAAAGGAATGTTAGTGTCCAATCTTATCATCTTTGTGTATTGGTAGTAGGGGTCTAGAATCCAAGAGGATATTCACCTTTCCACGGGAGAATTTTCCTACAACAGTTATATACTACAAATTCGGTGATAAACAATGCAACATCACTATCTAACCAAAAATATACTATGCACGTAAATTTGTTATTAACTTGTTGTAACTGCATGATTTCCACATCACTCCACTCCAACTGTCTGATTTGGTTCGTAGGGTGATTTTCTTTTAACCTTAATAACCACTCCTACAACAAATGTGGGAAATCACATAAAATAACCTCATGCAAGTTGTTAAACACGTAGTTTTAGAGATATTTGTGTGGTGTTAAATTAGGGTTTCTATTTTCCTTCTGTGCAAACTCAAGTTCCTTTGTTTTCAACCATATTTTATTCTCTACCTTCATTGGATTCCATGGCCTGAACATTCCCTTCTATACTTTCATTCTCTATGTGTTTCTTCCATGGATCGCGTCCACTCAATCCTGTGTAGTTCCAGCCGGCAACAGAACCATTTGTTGGTTTTTCTCTTCCTCTTCTTGTTGGGTTGACCCATATTTGGATCTCAACATGTTTCCAACAAAACCCTAAAAAACTATTGGCCCTCCTGGTAAAACAGAAGGAAATGTTGCGCACAGGGTGCACACCACAGTCTCACCCGAAATATATTTTATGGGTGACTGCAATACTCAAGTGATTTCATTATAGGAATGAGTGAGGATATTTGATTGTGGTGTTTCTTCCTTATGCATTATCCTTGTTAATTATTCAAGTACTTCTTTGATTTATTCATCTTAAACCTATGCATGCATGGTGATATTTCTATTTTAACCATTCATTCATAATCTAATGATCAATAGAAAGTAACCATTCATTAACAATCATACATAACACAAAGTTTATCGTGGTTCACCCCCTCCTAGGGCTACGTCAACAATGATTTGTCTTATCTTCTCTTTTATTTAATCTATTGAAAAATATTGCATTGTGTGTTACATATTTAGTAATACAATCAATATGAGGGTAAGAACCCTCTCTGAGGTGGTCTAGATCACACCAAGATCCATAGTCGGTGACCTAACCCTCAACACTATCTTATTCAGCTCTTCTACAAGACTTATTACAATCCATGATCCACAAACTCACAATAATCACCTCTTTTTTCTTCTACTAACTCTACTCTCTTTCCTAGACCTCCTATGTCCTTATTTATACTATTTTATGGATTATATTTGTTACAATTCTGGTCAAAAACCCTAACCCTATCATGGTTAGGCTTTCCTTCCTATGCGCCACGTTACTTTTCCTCTTGCATGCTTCTTTTCCTTCTTTTTCTACATGCTTCTTTCTTGCCAGCTGTTGCTTGTGCTCCAAAATTAGGTCTTCCTTTCCAAAGTTAGGTGTTTCCCCAAAATAGATCCTTCTCCAAAAATAGTCATGCATCCAAAATATACTTCTTTCTCAAAATAGGCCTACACCCAACAATGCTCCATGGTACTTATGACAGCTTCTAAAACAACAGAGTCTATGTCATCTTATTGATTATCATGGTTATGGATATCATTCTCCTCTTCTCTTCTTATATCCGAATTTATAAGTGCAGGACTAAATCCAACTGAAACCAAATTAATGTAGAAGAGATGAAATGGGTCAAAACCCTTGATTTCTTTAGCATATCTCAAATTGGAATGACTGAAAAAGGTAGCATACGCGTCAATTTTGGAAATTGCTCTAAGAATAATTTCACTGACTTTCCATGAAAGAGGTATGAATTGTTTCTTCCCTTTCTTAGAGAATGTGTGGAACTAAAATTTATATTGTCTATCTATTTCAATAATGAATAACTTATCAGATATAAAATACGGCAGAAAAATGAGTTTTTTGTTAGAGAAGAAAATCCTGATGATATTGTAGTCCTCCATTTTTTCCATAATTCCCTTCCATTTTAGAAACGTTGATGCTTTCAATGAGAGTCGGGAAGTGTCTTCACTAAATGCCAATTTCTTGAACATAGACACAAAATTATTGTACACTTCATAGAAATGATGGCTGACCCTCTGCCTCCATAAAGCTTGATACCACATAGTCATGGGGTCCACCTTTACTATAACCCTTCTGGAAACATTTAAACCCTCAAAAGTATGGAAATATGTGATAGAAAATAACAAATAAGATGACATATAAAACTTCTTCTCATTTTTGAAATTTGTCAATTGTGCAGTGATTTCATTTGAAATAATATTCGCCCAGTCGAAGATTGTGTTTTCGTAGACTATAAAATGAAGTATATATAATGCCAATCGAGGAATGGTTTCCATAGAATCTTGACCATCAATTCGAGTAAATAACCAAGAAAAATATTTATAAGGATTCTTAAAATAACTTACTTGAATTCTAGATATATATTCTATCATTGATGCAGGTTCATGCGAATATTCTTGGAGAAGTTAGATTCCATTGTTTTTTCTCTTTAGAAAGTTTCTAGCTTCCTCCCATTTGTAAACCTTGTTTGACTCTAGTAATTTCCAAATCTCCCTAAATATCAAAGGTGCCAAGGAGATTGGAGAACTGATCTGCAACTCAATGACCCTTATGTTCTAGAAAAACTTGTCGATGCACTAGGAGAAAATATCCTTGCATTCAAAAACTTTTGGAACGCAACCCGCAATAACTATCCCTAAATTCCACACCTTGTTATTTTATTTACCAGGTAGACTCGAATAATACCAGTATGATTGGGACCAATGATAATTATGATATTCTCTAGTGAAGAGGTTGAAGGTATCTCCATAAAAATGTTGTTTTCTCATGACTTTTTTTGTGGAGCCAACCAACTTTTCTTGTATTATTACTTAGCAAATTAAAATGGTTTTAGGTTAGAATTTCTTTCGATGGAGGAATTTTCTCAAAATAAATGTGACTAATCTTGAAATAAATGTTATTAATTATTGGCCACATCAGAAATGAATTTAGTAGTTAAATCCATAAATATATCATTAAATGTGACCTCGGGAGATGTGAAGGAAGGGACACGTAATGACCGAGAGTCTAAGTGAACAATCAAAAAGGAAAGGCAGGTCCGCGAGTCCAAAGTTCTGCAAGTACGAAGATATGAATGGAAAAAATTATTAAGTATTGGGATATTTCAGGCGGACTAATGGATGTGTGGAAGTGTAACATGTAGGTATGTGAGTCCTAAAGTCAAAAAATATATGATGAAAACATGACTAAGTGTTGGGTAAATTGATATAGAGGTAACGAAAGGATAACATGAGTTCAAAAGTCCGCATGTCTGAAAGTCTAAAAACATAGTGAAAACTACTAAGTATGGTAATATTATTACAATGAATAAAGGGAAAAAGAGGGGAATATGATATATTGGGGAAGGGAAAATATAGAAGGGGAATAGAAAAGTTAAGAAAATAAATAGGAAAAATAGAAATAAATGGGAAGCACAAAAGGCATTCAAAAACTAGCTCCAACTGTGGGATGATAACCCCCTGAGGGTTATCAAGAATCCATAATCTTATCACCAGATGTTTTATCCTTTGGGAAATGGAGTTGAGACAGTGAAGATGTACAAAATAAAATGAAAAAGATATGTATAGAGAGAGAGAAGGTAATTTGTTTTGGCAAAGAAACTTTTCGGATGTTTCCCGTTGACAGGAAACATCAACATCTTCCCCTTTATATATTTAAGCATATATGAATTAAAAACAATAATTTTCTCAATGAGGTAAGGCCCAATCTAGAGTTCCTCAAATTTCATATTCATTGACGACTTTTCCTTTGCTTTGTTCCAAAGTAACACCAATTCAGCCTTTTGAAATTTTCTTGATTTTTGCACTTTGATCAAAGTATTTCTTAACATTTTTCTACTTTTGTGATATTTTATGCAAGGCCTCACTTCTTTCTTCTTCTAATTTCAATAATTGATTCAATCTATTTTGCAAAGGGGGGGTATCTTCAATGTCTTCCATGTTGACTGCATAAGCCAAGGCATTCAATTCAAGGATGATTTTCATTTTTCCTTCCTTTTCATAAACCAACATATAAGGGGGCATCCCAGTTCTATCTTTCAGAGTCATTTTGCTTGCCCAAAAAGCATATATCAATTTCAAATGTCAATTCTTATGATTTCAATCGACAGTTTTCTTTAGGATTTGAATCAATGTCTTATTTGTAGATTCAACAAGGCCATTCCCTTGTGGATAATAATTCGATGATTGTCCCATCACAATTCTATATTCTTCGCAAAAGTTTGTGAAATTTGATCCAATGAAAATTGAATAGATGTCTATAATGAATTTCTCTCGAACACCAAATCTTGATAATATATTATACTTGAGAAATTTAATCAATTCTTCAAAGTCAGACTTTTTCAATGTCATTGCTTCCTGCCATTTCATAAAATAGTCCGTAGCAGTAAGAATATATACATGACCCTTGCTTGATTTTGTATTTATTGTCCCAATGATGTCCAGTCCCCATTATGTGAATGGTTGGTCTATTGATATGGGTTGCAAATGAATTGCAAATTGTTTCACCTTTCCTGAAAATTTTTGAGAGGGGATGAATTTTCTCACCATCACATATGAATCCTCGAATATTTATGGCCAATAATATCCAACTCTTATTATTTTATGCACTGTGGAAGTAGGTGAAAAATTTCCTTGAGATATTCCTTTATGAAATTTTTGCATTAGTTCTTGAGCTCTTTGTTCGTAAACACATCTCAATAGAATTCCATCATAATTCCTTTTGAATCATATTTCAGTAATCAAGACATACTTATTTGACTTCATATTTAAATCCATTCTTTCCTTTGGAGTCATGCTAATGGGAAATTGTCCATATTTCAAATAAAATAAAATATCTGTGTACCACTCTGAACTATATATAGGTGTTGGGTGCAGGCCAATTTTGAGGAAAATCCATTTTTGGAAGGTAGAGATTAATAAAGAAAAATACAGTTGGCAAGAAAAGTAGCACGTGAGAGGAAAATATGCATGCAAAAGAGGAGATCATGCAAGGTGCGCATACAAGAAAACCTAACCTCATTAGGGTTAGGGTTTTTGTAAGAGATTGTAACAACTGATGAGTTGAGAATTAGTATAAATAAATAACTAGGAAGTCTAGGTCGAGGTTTCGGCATTGGTCAGTCAGGTTTTGGATGTTATTGTTGTTTACTCAGTTTTGTAATACTCGATGAAGGAAATTGTTGTAAGATATAATACCAATTTTGTAAGTTGTTGAGTTGTAGGAGATTCAATCCACTAGATCCCAAGGGTTATATCGTAGGCTGAGGATCCTGGTGCGATCTAGTCATCCCCACAAGGATCATGGAATCTATTGTGACTGTATGATTAGAACAGTAGTGTGTGCAGCACCATATATTACAAAACCATAATAAAAGAGCCTAAGAGCCATATATTTGTGGACGTATCCCAGGAGGGGGTCAACCATGGTAATATATGTGTTATTTTATGTGATTGATTGCATGTTTCCCTTCTGCAAGTAGTTAGACTATGATGGATGAATGAATAACTTTGTGAGATCTGTTATATGTTAGATCTAGTAGAATGCATGCATATATTTAACAGATGAATCAATATTAAGAATAACATATAGAGAATCCAGATCAAGGCCTGATAAGATGAAATATAATCCCATATCCCCACTCTTTCCTAGACTTCAAGCATCTGAGCATTGTAGACACCCATAGAACTATATCGGGTGAGACTGCACAGTACACTCTGTGTGTTGTGATGCCTTCTAGTTTACTAGGAGGGCCAATAGTTTTAGAGGGATTTTTTGGAAGATTGTTAGATTTGAACCTGGGTCAGCCCAAGAAGTAGGAAGAGAGAGTAGTAACCAAAAAATGGTTTTTTTCCAGCTGGAAATGCATGGGATCGAGTGAATAGGATTCGTGAAAGAATCACACAGAAAATGAACATATAGAAGTTAATGTTCAGACCATGGAATCCAACGAAGGAAGAGATTGAAATATGGTTGCAAACCAAGGAGCTGGAGTTTGTGCAAAAAGACAATAGAAACACTAAAATAACACTGTGCAAATATCTGGACAAGTACGTTTTTAGTGACTTGCATGAAGTATTTTTCTATGATTTCCTGCATGTGTTGCAGGAGTGGCTATTGAGTTTGAAACACAAAAAACATACAAATAGAATAAGACAGATCGAGTGGAATCCTATGGATATCGCGCAGTTACAAAAAGTTAACAATAAATTCATGCACGTAGTAGACTTCTGGCTAGACAGTATTGTTGCAGAATTTATCACAGAATTTGCAGTAGATACTGTGAAGTCTTAAAGAACAGTAGACCAAGAGTTCATGAAGGGACCAAGACGTAGGTATATCAGATCAATGTATACTTCCATCAAGATCTTACTGTATAACAAAGGTGTGATGACTATGGTATCAGATAAATAAACTTCCCTGCGTGCATGGGGAAAGGGGGGAAGCACTTACAAAAGCTAGAGAAATGGAGGAAGAGATGGATAAGGGAAAGAAGGAGGATTCCTTATACCCAATCATGATGGAGGAAGATAATATCAAGTAGATCATGGAAAAGGCTGGAAAAACGCGTAGTGGAGTACCCTACCAATATAAGTTGAATAATAAGAAGAAATCCATAGCAGAGAGATAGGGATTGGAAAGTGATGAAGAAGAGGTAGAGGATCTTTGGGTTGTGGAGAAGATTAACGAAATCTCATGCACAATGTATGAAATGAATATGAGAGGTCCAAGGGTGGGAACAAAAGGAAGAAATATTATCCACGTCAGTGTCAGTGTGGAACCCATAAACCCATGTGTGACTAATACACCAGAAAGAACACCACCATTTAGACAACCGAAATTTAGTGGAAGAAAGACAGCAGGAAGTGCACCCAACCAAGGAGAAGTGACTAAGGAGCCAGTTTAGGAAGTATTATTCAAGTATATACACTCCGTGGACATCGTAGTTCATCATTGTTCAAAATGGAAGCATATGATCCCACCATCATGTTACCTGAATTCAACGGAGAAGCATAAGAGGATCCTAAAAAGCACTTGTTTTCTCTGAGAAGATTTGGGAAGCAAAGTAGATCAAAGATGAGGATACAAAACTTGCACAACTAGCTATCACACTAAGATACTGCGCACTAGACTGGTACATGAGCTTAGCTGTAAACATTCCACCAGGAACAAGAAGGACAATTGTAGATGTCAAGAAGCTAATGATAAATGAATTTCAAAAGATCGGTATATGAATGAGATGATTGAGATCAGACAGAAACTAGGAGAGTCTTTTTGGAATATTGATCATAGGTTCAAACGATTGAAGGGAAAATTGAAGTATGTCATGATGGATATGCAACATAGACATCTCTTTGTGAATTCACTACTACCACACTTGAAATACCCTTTGAGGTAGAAAATGTTTCAAACGCAGGCAGAGGCTCTACAAGCATCCATACAACATGAAGAGAACCAATATTAGAAGAGAGATCCAACAATATAAGAGTTGAAGGAGGATCTGAAGAACCTCACATTTCAACTAAACCATAATATGGGAAAAGAGAAAAGATAATTTGTTTGGTGTACCACATGCAGGAGGGAAGGACACCACAAGAATGAGTGCCCAACTTTCGCGCAATACATGGAAATAGGGCTACCAAACCCTTTTCCAACAGGAGGACCATGCTGTGAGATATGTAAAACACATGGACATGATTCATATCATTTTTCAATGATGCATACATATCAAACAATACCCAAGAGTTCATATTGCAACTTTTGAAAATCAGTGGGTCATGATGACAAATATTATAGGACAATGGACTTGATGCAGGAAATAACGTTAGACACCTATAGGGTGCAGGAAGAAATGATGAAAGGGAAAGATGCACCTCATTTTAACTAGGTACCACCTCCATACAACATTGTACAGTAGCAGTACAACACTACACAACCTCAGTATAATAATGTGTAACCACAGTATAACCCCATGCAGTATAATTGGGTGCCACAGTACAATGCACCACGAGGAGATCAAGGTGGAGGATGAGGTAGAGGAGGATTTGGAAGAGGTAGAGGTCTAGTAGTATGCCATAACTACCAACAGTTAGGACATTATGCAAGGGAATTTCCACTTCCACCTGCGACACGAATGTATTGTTGTGCAACAGACCATGATACAGAGGAATGCCCAACACTTTTAGGGAAGATTCAAGAAAAATGGAAACATAACAATCAGAATGTCTAGTGGATGTCTACAAAATTGAGGGATGATAGAAGAAATATCAACATAGTTACACGTGGAGGAGCTAAGACAAGAGATGACACAGTAAAAAAGGAGCCAGTGCAACACCAATGGGTGAAGAGGAATATTGAGCCAACGAAACAGTTCAATGCAGGAAAAGAAAAATAAATATTCAAGGAGGAAAGACAGGAGTTCCTCAAGAAATATGTTGCATATAAATCAACCATGCAACACACTCAAAACATACCAATGTACTAAATTCCCTCCTCAATGGACCACACCAATGAAACACAAGATGTAGAGAAAGTAAGTACCATAAAGACTTTTCTGTAATCATGTGTTAATCTACTGAATGACCAATCTTATGTTAAATTTTGAAAAATATGTTTCAAAGATGTAACATAGAGGTAGAGAGGAAGTTACAGTAGAAAACAGTCAATCACGTACATACATGAAGGAGGACAAGCAGGGAATTTAGATTGAATGCTAACAATAGAGATTTCAATATGGGGAACATCATACTAGATTTAGGCTTTGCGGTAAATGTGTTACCCAAGAAGACATGGAAGTGTATGGGAGAACCCACATTAGGCTATTCACCTATCCAGTTGAAGCTATCAAACCAACATAGATTTATACCAATCGGAAGGCTTAACGGTGTGATGGTAGATCTGGATGGAGTGTGCACTAAGGCAGACTTTGAAGTAATAGAAATAGTGGACGGCACAACACCTTATCCAACATTTCTTGGGATGGATTGGGAATTTGATAACCATTCCATAATCAACTTGAATACAAGGAATATGGAATTTGAATGAGGAGAATACATTGTCATTGCACCATTAGATCCATTCGAAGGGGAAAGGTTTGTAGAACCCACTTTCTTAAATCTAGAGGAAATCAACCAGTTATTCAGAACCACCACGCATGAAGAATATTATGTCAACCCAAAGGCAGATGGAGTACTCAACTGGAGGAGCATCACATCATGTGCTTCTGACTCAGATATAAGGTTGGAAAATTGGCATCAAATATTACATGAAGTATCCAAAAGAAGTTGTGCAAGAATAGATCGCGCAGTAAGATGGGTGGGTACAGAGATAAGAGAACCTCCCATTTTTCATGCGGTGAATGACGTAGAAGAATTCATAACAAGATATGAAGATGAAGTGTTAGAGAATCAGAGTCTCTTATCCCTAGAAATTGCACTCAAGTAAACACCTGCAATATGGTGGGGTGCGAACAAAGAAATAGTTAAGGATCTATACCAATGTAAGCGACTACTACACATTAGATTTGGCATGGAGCAGGGAAGAAATGAGATGCAGAGATATGATGGATAGGGGACACCAAAAAAACACTTGGAGAAGTGCATAAAATTATGTAGGATGACACCACCAAAGGATGGCCTCATCACTTCATCCACACATTGGAAGGAATTCCAGCAAACTGGTATGTAGACTAGGAACTGCACAGAAGCACTGCAAAATGGACAACATTACATAAAACTTTTATAGTCACTTTCTCATTTGAACATGAGAACTGAAACATGGATTTAGCACTCAAACAGATAATAGGGGTAATATTTTTTTATGAAAAAGAGGTTGAACGCATGACAAAGCATCAACAATAGAACATACAGATGGTCAAAGAACTATTGTCATGCTACAATGTGCAGGAAGAAGCACCAGATGAAGATGACCCACACAATATTCATATTACAAAAGTTGAAGGTGAAAGAGAGATGGAAGTTCCATCTCTGGAATCAAAAATTTTTGCTGCGCCAATCAAGGTGAAGAAATTCAACATTGGGACAACTGATAATCCCAAGATGGCCAGCATTGGAGACTATTGGGACGAACAAACAATGGAGAGGATAACAAAGTTATTGCATGAGTATAGTGACTTATTCCCAATGAACTTCACCGAAATGAAAGGTATATATAGAGAGATAGGGGAGATGAAGATACCTCTCAAACCTGAGGCAATACCTATGAGACAGAGAACCTATAGACTAAACCCAATATATAAGCAAAAAGTAAGAGCAGAAATTGATCGAATGTTGGAAGCAGGGATCATAGAACCAATAGAAGAATAAGAATGGATAATCCCTATGGTAGTTCAAGAGAAGAAACACGGGGGGATAGGGATTTGTGTAGACTTGAGAAAACTGAACGATGCATTCCTACATGATCCTTTCCCTACCTCTTTCATAGATGATGTACTAAACAATGTAGGAGGTCAAGAAGCATATTCATTTATAGATGGATTCTCAGGCTACCACCAAATAAAAATGTCTCCAAAATATAGGTACAAGACTACCTTTGATACGGAATGGGGATCCTATCAATACAGAGTTAAGACTTTTGTACTAAAGAATGCACCAACAATATTCTCAAGACTATTCATAGCTACATTCAAAGAATTCATCCATCATTTTTTATAAGTGTACCTGGATGATTGGACAGTCTACATTCTATTGAAAGATCATGTAAAGGTGTTAAGGCTAATGTTGGAAAGATTTAGGAAATGCCAGATATCCATGAACATTAAGAAATACTTATTTGGGATACCTTTTGGAATTTTATTGGGTCATATGGTCTACTATTGGATCCTACAAAGATTGCAGTAATTGTGAATTTTCCACCACCCAAATCAGCGTGACAGTTGAGAGCCACATTGGGACATACAATTTATTACAAAAAATTCATAAAAGGGTATGCATAGATCATTGCGCTGATGAAGAAAATGCTCAAAAAATATATCATATTCCAATGGAATGCAGACTATTAGCAAGGGTTGGACACCCTGAAAGACAAAATGGTCACAACACCCATCTTAGTTTTCCCAGATTGGGAAAATACATTTCATGTTCATGTAGATGCATCAGCCATAACACTTGGAGCTATTCTATCACAACTAGAAGCAGGGGATTTGGACCATCCTATAGTAATTGTAAGAATAAAATTGTCATAATCAGAGAAGAACTGCATTACTACAGAAAGAGAAGCCCTAGCTATGGTATATGCACTTCAGATTTCCATACATTACTTACTGGGAAAACACTTTAATATGTTCACAAATCATTCAACCCTCAAATACCTAGTCAACAAGACAGTGTTGGGGGGGGAGGATTTGTAGATGGCTACTGTTATTTCATGAATTTTATTTTGAAGTGATAGTCAAACTAGGGAAGCTAAATGGAGGACCTTATCACCTGTCAAGGGTAAGCAATGGAGAAGAACCTACCAACTTGGAAGACAACTTCCTTGATGCATTGTTATTTTCAATACAAGTAGTTGATGAATATTTTGTTGACATCATTGAATACTTGAGTACATGGACAGTGCCACAAGAGTTTAACACCATGCAGA
>WSFP011468370.1:0-18077 GCA_009831015.1 Picea engelmannii
ATGCCCCCAAAGCTGGGTCAGGTCTGGAGAAAGACAATTGATTGATGGTCACTATCTGACCCTCGTGTGGAAACAAAAAAACTTGGAAAACTATAGCAACCACAGATTGCATAGCATAAGTCCAACTCCGTCCTAACAAGAGGTTATAGTTGAGGGGAGCATCGACTACCTCTACTTTGACACACACGGTTTTCCCTCCTAACTGCACAGGGAAATAAGGAATGATGCCATGTGGTCGGAATGAATGACCGTCGAAAGAAGTGAGGAGAGTAGGTGATGGAGACAAAATGGGATGGCCAATGGCCTTCCAGCATGCTAATGACATAACGCATGTCGAGGTGCACTCGTCGACCACCGTGCGGAAGATATTCCAAGTAAAAAATTTCGTGGGATGAGCCACTACTATCTGAAACGCTACGTGGTAAGGTAGACAAGGTTTTAAGTCGGTTGTATCTAACATGATGGTGCCCGGATTACAAGTCTCAGTAGAGCCCAAAGAGGTTAACAAGGCTTTCCTCTGAGCAGGGCAGCTTTGGAGGACCTCCAAAGCAGACATCGCACAAGGGGTTTGTGATAAATCTTCCACCACAGAGTAATTATGGGCATCCCTTGCATTTGGGTTGTGAGAATCTTTTTTAAATGCACCCTTTGGAATGTGTGTCATTGTTTCTCCCAACGTCTTCTCAATCTGTAGAGGAAGAGATGGGAGATTAGCTTCTTTACCCTTCTCAGAAGCGCTTGGTTTACTATAATTGTGCGCTCTAGTTGATATGAAAGCATCACCCCTAACCATATATGCGTTCGCGGATGAGGGATTGTTTGGAGGCAGACAGGTTTCTTGGATGCCCCCTTCTGTGCTCGTAGAGGCTTGAGTTAGATTTTGCCCATGTTGAAAGGGATTAGCCAACACTGCTTGTTGTTGCTGTGTGACAAACTTTTGGGCCTCTACAAGTCGAGGACAAAGATGGGTCGGGTGGTCTTTCGCACACAAGTTGCATGGATACCTCGCCTTTTGTTTTTCTGTGTTGTCCCCACCAGCATTATCAGTGGGTTTTTTATCCCCCTTACCCTTCTTTCATTGTTTTTTCTTCCCTTCAGGTTGTTGGGTGGCCTTTGGGTTAGTCGACTGCACGATGTGTACTTCCGACGTTTGGGTAGGGGGAGTAGCCAAAGCAGTAGTTTGGCTGGTCGTTGTATGTTGTATGTATAACTGTTGCAACTGCTTTGTCAATTTCTTAGCGGGCTTGGTTTGTGTTGAACCAACAATACCATCGGCATGTGGTCCAGCTCTCTGTCTAGTCTTATCCAGTATCTAACATGGCGCATCTGGCAAGATGTTGTATAATAAACCAGACTGAGAATAGATGAGCTCAAACTGTTGATCCCTCTTGATGGCATCTTCTTCGGAGAAAACTCTGGATGTCACGACGAATTTGGATAACTGTGGGACCAAAGACTTAAGGAACCACTCAGGCAGGAATGTTGGTGGGACTGGTACCTTGATTAAACTCTTTCGGCGTCTCCACTCTCGGATATGATCAGAGATATGGTCTGTTGTTGCTTGTTCGAAATTGGCGAGCAGCTCTGTGCCAGCGTCGTATCTCACATGTAACTGGAAATGGTTAAGGAAGGCCATCGCCAATTCACCAAAAGAAGAGTATCTTGAGTGATCGAAATCGATATACCATTTCGCGGCACTCCCAATGAGAGTACGTTGAAACAATCGCAACTATATGGAGTCATCTTTCAATGAGTTAGATGAGCACCAAAGATGAAAGGTAGTCACATGATCACCTGGATCTTCATTAGGCTTGGCCTCGAACTTTGGAATGTCCAAAGGAAACTTCGTCGGCATAGGAGGCCAACGTGGATCGTGACAAATGGGGTCATTCAACAACCTTGTCAAATCTGGCAAGTGTAAAGTCACCAGGAATGGTAGTTTGGGTTGCTGCTGATAACCTGGGAAAAAGGGTCATGGAGTTTGACTGGCACCAGGTTGCCAAGAAAATTTTGGCTGCTGGCCCATATTCTGGTAGAAACCATGGCCCTGACCAGCGTAAGGATTTTTCATCTATGGAGACATCATCGATTGATTTCCCAAAAAGGACATAGAGTGTTGGGCATGCATTGTATTCGAAGGGCTTTGGGAAGGATTACCCCATGCCGGTCCCGTGGGGATAGGCATAGTAATCTGTCTGGGGTTCCATTAACTGTGGAAAGAATTACCCCAGAATAGCATTCCAGAGGAGGGAACGGTTCCTTTTCCTAAATTCCAAGGTCCTCCTATGTGTGCCCCCTGTGCAAGAATAGTACCCTGCGCAGGAGTAGATTGTCCAAAAATGGGGTTGCCCCCAGTCGGGAAAGTGGCTGACGAGAATGTGTTGTTACCAAACATTCTATTCCAAGAAAACAGTGTTGAACCTACCGGCATACTATGCGAAGGTGCTCCCTGACTCCCTCCAAATAAACTATTGTGTGTAGGTTGCCCGACGGATTGCTGATGCGAACCACCGAGCGAAGGGGAAGAAGGAGGGATATAACCTCCTGCATAAGGAAAAGCATTAAAAGGGACAAGAGTGCCCCCAAAGTGACCTTGCAGAGGAGCACTAGAGCTCCCTACCCCCAGACCCAAAGTTTGTAAAGTGGAGTAGGTTAGTACAGGACTTGTACCTGAAATAGGCATACCGTATGAGAAAAGAGGTCATGTCGCACTAGGTGTGAAGGGGGTTGTGGATGCCGCCATAGATGGGTTCAGTCCACTGTGCAACGTAGTTGTGGCTGAGACCATGGTGGCTCGGATCAATGACGGTAGGTTAGGAGATGAGTCTCCTATGGTGACAATCGTGATGGGAATTGAAGAATTCCCAGACGAAGTAACATCATTTGTTTCCATTGTTGTGTGAGGCACTGTCTAGGGTTCGTGAAATTGGATTGGTACAATAAATGGTGCCAAGATATCAGTGGTTGGGGTTTCAATTGAGCCAAGAGAGATTGCTTCAAGGTTCAAAACGGTCGATTCCTCCAGGGGTTGTTCGGGTACAATGGTTTGTAACCCGGTCGCTTCAAAAGACCCTTGTTGGTCTAGCTTCCGCCTTAATGGGGATGGGGGTGGCTCCAGTGTAACCGGCGGTAGGCCAAGAAGCCTTCGTGACCAGCGGAGCTCAAGATCCTCCACTGTGTGAGAAGATCCAAGACACTCTAAGGTAATCTAACCATTCAAAAGTAACACACACTAAAAAGAAGCCCCTAAGAGATAAGACAAGCAATCACTAAATTATTTGGAAGAACAGTTACAACAACCAACAATAGAGCAACTTACCGGTGCAAGTGCAACTTGAACACGGAATAACCCTCCAGGTATACTCTACAAAGCATGGCCCAATGTCTGTCCTAGGTACCATGGTATACCCCTACAGTTACCTGTGTATGTCCCTAAACATATTGGCAACTAGGTTGCCAGCACGCGAACAGTCACCAGGCGGGTACAGTCGAAAGTTGGGTAGACCACAATGAGCAGGGTATCGAGCCTGAAACCTGTCAAGGGTATCGAGAGAAAATGTTCCAGAAGACAACTGAGGACCTTGAACGAATTCGAGACCCACGAAGCCCCGTGGAAAATGCAAACGCCGGAATCCCAAAACAAGCCCTCTATATGTGTTCTCCACTACGATTGGTCCGGCTTTGGAGGGGTTATCTCCGCTACCTTCCCGCATGCGACCTCGTGTTTATCCCCTGTGTTAGAGGGGGGTCCCAGATAACTTCCACGAAACTGGACTTAGACACTCCCTATCTCAGACTCCAATGTTTGGTTTTGAATGGCCTTAAAGAATTTCCTCTCCAACCTAATCCAAGGCCCTAGTCCTGAACTAGTTTATGAACCCTACAAACAAAAAAGTCTAGTAGATTTTAAAATTAGCGTTGATTTTATGGATTTTTATTACGTCAATGGGTATGAGGGTGAAACTGATGATGTGTAAAAGACGAAAGCAAAAAATGAATAAAAAAGATGGAAACAAAACTTTTACTGAATGCAAAATTTCAACAACTTTTCACAAAGAAAGATTTTTAATTTTTCTAAGATTTTGGACAGCAAACTCAAAGGAATTTCACTTGACCATGAGCTACTTATGATCTAAGTAAAATGAAAAAACTTATGAAATAAAAGACTTTTCCCTAGCTAATGATGCAGAAACACACTCTTCAACCAAAGAAGAAAATGAAAAGAGAATTTTTTTTTATTATTTAAGTGCTAGTAAAGCAAGAAAGGGAAAATACTGACAAGCAAAAACCAAGAAAAACAATTCTGGCTTAAAGCGCAGATCGCAAAGAATCAGATTAAAGAATCACACAATGGCAATTGTAAAAACAATGACTCTCACGCTTGTCTAAAAACCACAAGAAAACAATTTTTTTTTATTTTTCTGTCAACTTTTAACTGAGAAAAAGCAGGCTAAGGGTAAGATGAATCCTAAGTTACTGACTGTTCAAACATAGATTCAAACACCTGAGAGGAATACTTTTTATCAAAGGAGGGGATGACTACCCCACCCTGAATAAAAAGTAGCATGTACAAGCACGTGACTGTCACTCAAACAGCACGCGTGCGAACGCATGTTGAACAGAAACAGAGGGCGTGTACACACGGGTTGACCTTGTACAGGCCATGTGTATATCTAAACTCTAAGGAAAAATATGAAAACAGATAGACCAGACTAGGAAGAGACCTCTGGTATTGATAACCAGGATCCCTTGAAGGCTTGGATACTCTTTCTAACAGAAAAACAAATAATGCAAGGAAAAATAATAAGGCAAAAACCAATCTGAGATAGGACTTTTAGCAAACAAGACTCAGACAGAATTCCAGAAAACCCCTTGAGAATGTGTGATTCTGATAGGGAAGAGGAGGACTGCCTCTGAGGTTCTATGAACTCCTACACGCTACTGCTATCTCTACAGCTAGCGTTCACATGCGGGCTGCAAAAGGATAGGGTGCGGGTACATGTGTTCAGGCCTTATGCAGGCCGTGTATACCTATGTGTGTCCCGAAAAACACAGTCAAGCAAAAGTCAGGGAAGGCTGGTATGGAAAACCAGACTCCTTGCTAGCTCAGACCTTACAGAAACGAAAAGAAAAGACAAGCAAGAAAAAACTAGTCTTTAAACTACCCAAAAACTAAATAAAAATTCCAGGAACCCTTAAGAGTATTCTCCCCAGTATGGTCGCCAATTCTGTTGTTGGGAAAAACACCCTACGGACTAGCAAATAGAGTTCAGACTTTGCATGCAAATTTGACCAAATAGAAATTATTTTCTACCTACATCCCTAGATTTAAATCCCCTTTTCTCAGTAAATGCATGGAAAGATCCACCTACCTTATTACCGGCATTTGATGTCAATCCTCCGTTGTGCTTGATTACTTGTTCGCAATGCTCCTTCCAAAGATGACCTACACTCAAGACAAACGACAACTATGCATGCATGTTGCTTCTATACTAACGCGTTAGAAATCAAACATAAACTAATCAAACCATAGAAAGTTCATGAATTGTGACGGGAAAAGCATTCTCTTTATTACTTAAAATGAGTCAACTTACAAAAGTTGAGACCGGCCACCGCTCCTTGAACCTGATCCTGGGCTCCTCTTCTTCTGTCCTTCAATTTCTTTGCTTTAAATCTCCTTTGGCATTAGGAAAGGCTAAAGGGTTGGGACAATGGAATACGTAAATGGGCAGAGTCTCTTTGCTATATTTTTTCCTCCTCCAAATGGTACCCCTACCCCTTCATTTATAGGCTAGAAGGAGCTAGGTTTTTGGATGAACCCTCGGCCATGCATGGTCGGGAGTTTTAGTTAACTCACCCATAGCTTTTTGTTTCGTCGGTAACTTTCCTTTTTTCGTGCTTTTGTAGGTACACACGGGTTGTTGTGAGTCAGCCAGCATGTACACGCATGCAGTAATGGGTTAGGGCACGTGGGCCTTTACACAAGAGTATTTTCAAAGAGTTGTTCAGCAGAGTTTTGGCAAAGAAGGGATATGAGTTGGCCTGATGCCAGGTAAGCATGTGTGTTGCAATTTAGGGTTATAACACCCTTTCCATTTTCCTTAATTCATAGGTTGGTGCGTAGAGCAGTATTCAAAGGAAGAAAAGGTCGTCGTAAATAAACAAGGGTCTAAGGTCCTTTGTAGGGTAGAGATTCTATCAATTCAAGATGCCCATGACATACTAGAGTATTTCTCCGTAGTGTCTGAACCTTTTATGAAGAAAAGATATTTAGGGTCTACAGGGAGTGTCCATCAGAAGTTAGAGATCTATTTTTATAGACAATTGTCAAACTAGAGCATATTTCAAAGAGTATGTCTTTGCCAATGGATGTGAGTATAATGGTTATTGAGGTCCAATGGGTATGTTCCCTATTGAGTCAAAATTTAGGTCTATATAATGACAAACATGTGGTCGAGGTCATGTTGGGTTTCCTATTGGAATGTTTTCAGTCAAAGTCTGGTTCGTCGGTCCGTGTCATTTTTTATCAATTAATAGTTGATAATATCCATAAACAGCTAGTGAATTTTTGCTCTATAAGGCATTTCAGATATTACACCTATTTGTTGAATATTTTCCTAGAAACAAATAAGAGAGAATTTCTTGAAGAAGCATTCATATCTACTGAATTTAAGAGGATTACATTGCTCATATTCATCAACAAAGTTATGTCTAGGGTTTACAGTTTTATCTTCAACACCAGGCTACCTAAAGTTCTGGATGACATGAGGAGCTATCTACAGCCAAATCCAGAAAACATAGTGGGGGACTGGGTACTATTCATGCATTCAGCAATAATATGGGTTTATGGTTGTCATGAATCCCCTTATCTATTGCTTATTTTTCTAACCCCCAGAGTATTTTTCCTTGAATTCATCGGGAAAAGAATCATATTTGAGATAGAGCACTTTCTGAAATTTCACAAAGCCTCCAACCTCAAATTCCCTTTTATCATTGGACCCTTCATTATCAAAACTAGATCATGCTTATCTCAGATTCAAGCAAAGCTCAAATATTTTGGTTTTGCACATCTACAGGGAAGGAGATATGATCCACATCAAATCATATCCAAGAGAAGACCAATGAACAAATAGGCCCCTTATGAGCATGAACATGTTGAAGGTTTTAATAAGCTGGCAAATCTAGAAGTTTGTGTTGATATGGAAGCAATCTTACAACCAACTCAAACACAGTAAGTGGAGGAAACCCTGCAATAGAGTCAAACATATCAAGCTCCTCAAAAACTAATATTCAAAAGTCCCCAGGGTAAGTGTTTACAACAAGAGAAGTAGTTCAAAGGCCATGGGCACCAATGATCGGTAGACTGCCCCTAAGAAGATGAAGATTACATAGTCCCCACAGATAGTGGATTTAGAGGAGGAAGATCCTAAAGAAAAAGTGAATATGGATATGGTTGAGAGTGGTACAATCATTGTAGAGGTTGAAAAGGGAAGCAAGATCCAAATTGAAGGCAGCTCAAGAGTCTTCAGCAACAAAAAACACATCTTTGATAAGACGTCTGGGGATGCTTATCAATCTAAATAAGATTTGGAAAAACAATATGTTGAGAAAGGAAACATGGCTATGGGTGAGATGAGGGAGTTAGTCCCTGAAGTGTAAAATATTTCATAGCACAAGTCTTCTATGTTCACCATAAGGGATATTGAGAATAGGACCTTTAATATAATAGTTGCAGATGAAGACAAATTTTCTAAGATCAAGATGAATTATGACAACATCAGTTCTCTAGACAAAGTCAAATTCCATAGGAATACCAGTGATATGTTTTATTCTGATTACTTGATTCTAATCTTGAAGAATTCAAAGTTGTCATCTTATGCAATGAAATTGGAAGGGAAGTTGAGGCAAGAAAACGAATATAGCAGAGCTTGGCAGACTCAGGTCAAGAGGTTGGAATTTGAAGGTCCCCAAGGGGTGAAATCCTCATTGGATGAGAAGGACAAAGTGATTCAAAGATTGAAGAAGAAACTAAAAATATTTTCCACAGAGAATCCACAAACAACAGAACTGGTTGCTCTAGAATAGGAAAAGGAGGCATTTCGACAAGAGGCATTGGACTACAAAGCTAAGGTGTTGCAGCTAGAATAAGAAAAGGTGAATTGGTCACAAGGACAGACAGAATTGTTGAACAAGGTTGTAGTTGTACATCCTGTTGCAGAAGCTGGGCCAAGCACTGAAGGACTTGTCTGGGCTATGTCACAATTTAGCCTGAAGCTAGGAGAAATCAAGGGGTTAAAAGGGGACATAGAGAAATCGAAGCAGGAAATTAAAGAAAATGATGAAAGGATGGATCAATTTCAAAAGGAGAATCAAGCCTTGCAGGAAAGGATAGACAAGCTAAAAATAAGATTGAGAGGAAAAGGATTGTTGCAGGGAGCCAAACACATCATCTAGGATTCTATAGTTGTTGAAGTTGTCAAGTTTAGAGTGTATTTAAACTTCATCAATGATAAATACATCATGGTCATCACAGCCAGAAGCAGGTGCACTATTTTGAATGAGACTTTAGCAAAGAAACCAATAGAGTGGGCTCAAAATTCCATAAACCTTCTCAAATCCATCCCTATTGCAGAACTTCAGACCATTGGAGTTAAATATAGAACTACATTGATCATCTGGGCCGGGAGGGTTATTGCTAAACATAACCTGTTGAAATCAATCCAAAGCAAGGCAACACATATGGAGAAAAGTGTGCAAGAATGAAAGGATCTATTTGAAGAATTGTTTATTAAAGGCCTCCCACTATTTTGGGATGGTAAGGAAAATTACATGATCAGGAAGAATACAACTCTTGCCTCACTCAGTGCAGAATGGATCACTCTAAGTTTGAGAACCTGGAGGAAAACCTGAAAGAAGCAACCCTGGTTGAAAATCTGATTACATATTTTTAGATTTTGAATCAGTTCAAAGTAGTGAAAGTTGGACTACCAGTCATGACATATTCCTCCTGCATTGACCTAGAGATCCTGATCAAAGAAATGATGGATTATGATATCCCTTCTAACTTGCAATGGAAGGAGATAGTATGGCTTGGAAAGATAAAGTGAGTTTTCCAGGGTCCAGTAAATGATATACAGGTGTCACTGAAGATGGAATATTAGGCATAAGACCATAACAAAACAAGTGGCAAAGAAAGGAGTTGAAACGTCATAGGAGTTAGAATCCATACCATTGAACGTTTCCTTGTTAATCATTGTAATCGGTCCAAATACCAAAACTGTCATTGTAATTATAGAAATCAATTTTAGAAGTTGAAACGTTTCACTTAAGTTATTGTAATCGGTTTCAAACCAAAGGAACTTGAATTGTATAAATATTAGAGGTTCCAAATGTATTAATGTTGGTAGAAGTGAAAGGGCATGATTTAGATGTTTGAACTTGAATTTAATTTTCTGAAGCTAAATAGAATACAAATTCAGAAGTCTTTGAAGTCTCCATGAAAAGATTCTAATGGTGGTGATATGAATTTTGTCTTCTCTCTTTGTATGTATTTCCTGTGTTTCTGATTCCATTTACATTGTCTTCTATTTAAATTGGATAGTTTAAAGGCCAAGAATTCATCTTGTGATGCTCTTGGATTAAGCAATTTAAATTGTGTTAATTTCTTCCTAACTAATTCATAATTTATTTCATTAATGCCCTGATGCAGTTACTTGTTTTCTCCTTTCTTCTTACACGATGAAAATTACAATTTATAACTTAGATTCATCGCCTCATTTAGTGTTTATCCTATGGAGAGTTCTATTGTCTAGTCAATGTTTCCATTCATTTTCAGAAGTTTGACTCCATAGCCCTAAGTGTCCCTCCCCTTCCTTGCCAGCAAATTTAAAAAAAAAAAAAAAAACCAAAACAACAATACCTAGCCATTGATTGTCAAAGAAACACCAAGTGACACGAGAGATCCCTCTCTAAGCTGAGCAGTCTAGTACCTAGCTCTAAAGTTGGTTTGTAGGTTACCTCTGTCATTTTTTTTATCAGTTGAACAAATTTATAGAGTGCTAACATTCTAGCACCGTTACCGTGGATCAAAAGTGAAATCTTCCCTGGGAAAAGAATGAATTGAAGCTTCATATTTGATTCATGAGGGTGATAGTGAATCGAACACCTTATTGGATGAGACTAAATTTACCCGAGAGACTCCATTACAAAGAGACCAATAGCATTAAGTAGTTTGAGCTACAAATCTTGGATCCCAAGAGAATTCATACCAGGAGAAACCCAGACCCAGAAGCAGTGATCCCTATGTCTGATCCTGAGAATATTGTACAAAAAATAAAAGAAAATCCAATAATCCCAGTTTTGTGTCTAGATAGATATCTATCCTTGCCCAAATATGGAGTGACAAGCATTGAATACCTTGATTTTGATGTGAAATTTTAGCAAACATTGTTTAGAACTAAATCTGAGTTTTGTTTGAATGAGATCATCTTTGATAAGAAGAGGTTCCAAGATTTAATTTTAGATGCCTCTACCAAACCTCTTGTAATTCATACTCATAACCAACATCCACTTCATGTCCTTACTCCAGCGATGGAAGCTAGGTTTTCCCCTCTTTTTCTACCTGCTCAATTACATGATCTTCCCCGAGAGTATAGTCTGAGGATTAAGTTGTATGATGTTGAAGGCAATGTGTCAGCCCAAAAACATTTAGAATGGTTCAATGATTTTATAGACTTGGAAGAAGTAGATTTTGAATATTGAAAAATGAGGTTGTTTGCACAAAGTCTTGCAGGAGAAGTCAGAAAGTGGTTCAGAGCTCTCCCAGTAGTAAGTATCATGAATTTTGAAGCCTTTGAAATGAGTTTTCTTGCAAAGTGGAGTGACAAGAAAAACCCCCTTCAGTTGTTAACCCAGTATAACAACATGAGAAGGTCACCTGATGAAACTGTGTAGGATTTTTCATCCATATTTATAAAGGTATATAATTCAATTCCTACTTAAGTAAAACCCCCTCTTAGAGCTTCTCAACTTAGGTATGTTGATTCCTTCGAAAGTGATTTTTCTTTGTTGTTAAGGGAAAGAACATCTACTTCATTAGATGATATGATGAATGATGCAACAGAAGTTGAAGTAAATATAATGGCTTCAAGAAATATCAAATCTGACTCTGACAGGGATGTGAACAAGGTTCAAGATAAGGCACAACCTTCAACCTCATAGTCATCAGAAGAGAGGTTTGAAATGATGATGAATACCATGGAGAAACAGATGGAGAGGATGTATTTATATAATAATCCTAACACCAAAGAACAGGTTGATGTCCCACCCAGGAATCATAGGAGACCAGTCATTCCACAAATGAGACAAAGAGATCAGAGGAACTAGGGTGATCAGCAAATAAGACCTCCTTTTCTAAATAATTATGTAAATGAAAATTTTGATGAAAATTTTGAAGACAATATGCATTGTTGTGATGGTGATGAAACATAGGTATTTTTAACTAAAGAAGAACATGACCAGTTCATGGATGCTAATGAGATATTCATGTAGGAAAATGATGAGAGGTTGTCACTGGAAAAATAAGATTACAAAACGGGGTTGTAGAATGACATCATGCAGTTCCAGAAACAATATAATCTTCGAAACAAAAAGGTTCTTGCAAATCCTCCAAAGGGAAATCCTACAAGGAAGCTTAGAATAACATATCTTCTTCAAGTCATCCTAAAAAGGACTCTGTTGCAAAATATGTTGCAAAGAAAGGAAAGAAAAAGGAAGAACCTCAGAAGAAAGGAGACAGTCATCAAAGAAGTAGAGAAAACCTCATATTCTTTTAATTTTGAAAGTGAGATGGCCAAGATTAAAATCTCTGTACCATTCAATGAGTTGACAAAAAA
Organism: Picea engelmannii; assembly: GCA_009831015.1. NCBI lineage: Eukaryota > Viridiplantae > Streptophyta > Pinopsida > Pinales > Pinaceae > Picea > Picea engelmannii. Next base: position 11,895 of record WSFP011468370.1, read on the forward strand.
TAGTGAATATAGAAATCAGATCATCAAGATTCTCAATATGGAACAAACTTCTGACACTTTGAACATACAAGATGATCATACTGCCATCTTGTTTGGCCCATGTGTAGAGGAAAGTAGTGATGTTGATGAGGTCCCACCTTTATATGTCAGTCTGAAGATTCATGATATGACTCTGCACAATGCTATGTTGGATTCAGGAGCTTCCCATAACCTAATTCCCGAGGTGGTCATGGACCAATTGGGCCTGGATATTACAAGGCCTTACAAATATCTTTTCTCCTTTGATTCAAGGAAGGTGAAGTGCCTGAGCCTAATCAAAGATCTGGTGGTATCTTTGTCTCAAATTCCAGCAAAAAATATGGTCATGGATGTAGTGGTTGTTGATATCCCTCCTAAGTTTGGCATGTTGTTATCTAGGTCATGGGCTGCAAAGTTGAAAAGGACTTTGTAAATGGATATTCCATATGCCACTATCCATGTTTTTTGTCAAGATAGAAGGTTGTATAGGGAAGTATTGCTCAAATACATGGTCAGTAACAAAGCCTAGCCAAACAACCATCCCATTTATTCTGTGGAAACTGAGATTGGATCCTCTATTTTATTTAATGATTTGAGTTGTGAAGAGAAAGGGATAGAGATTGATATGGCTGCCAAAGACCAATCTGATCAACAAAATGAGGAAATTTTAGAGGAACAAATGATGCAGAAAATCGGATGTGGAATATGAAATTTGATGGAGTTGTCAACAGAGAAGGAGAAGGGGTTGGTGTGTGGATTAACCTCCCCATAGGAACTACAAAATTGTGTTCTTATAAACTTTCTTTCGATTGCACAAACAACATGGATGAATATGAGGCATTAGTGTTGGGATTGAAGACTTTGAAATAAATAGGTGCTAAGAGAATAGTTGTACATGGGGATTCTGATATGATCATCAATCAAATAAAGGGTATATACCAAGAAAAGTATCCTAGGCTGAGGGCCTATAGAAATATAGTGCTTGATCTTCTTGATCAATTTCCAGAGTATAATCTTTCAGTGATTCCAAGAGGGGAGAATCAAATTGTCGATGCCCTGGATACTTCAGCCTCAGTCTTTAAAATTACAATTTTCCCTAACAGAAAATATGAGATCGAGGTCAAGCACAGGCCAGCAATACCAGATAATATTAAGTACTGGCAAGTTTTCGAAGATGATAAACAAATAGAAAGTTTCCTCAAGATGGAGGATGGACTTGAAAATTTTAATATTGATGAAGAATATTGTGGTGAAGAAGAAGATGCAGTTGTGTTCACAAATGATGGTTATTTCAAAAATTATATTGTTGGTAAAGATATAGTGCATCTAAAAAGTAACATCATTCCCAAAGGCATGGTCCCATTGGATAAACTCTTTGAAAATAATAACATGGCCAGGAGTCCTAAAATTACTGTGAATGATGGAGATGTTGAAGATTGCAACATTGGGACTTAGGAATATCCCAAAATCATTAATTTGTCCAAGACACTTAGCCCATAGGTCAAGCAAAGGTATATCAATTTAATGAAAGAATTTCCTAGAGTTATGAAGATCTAAAATTTTATGATACCAAGGTGATTTGGCATGTGATTCCAATCAAAGAGGATCATAAACATTTCAAATAGAAATTAAGAAGAATCAATCATTTTTTGCTTCCCTTTATTGAGAAACAGATAAAAAATTTGTTTGAAGCCAAAATCATAGTGTCTCTGAGGTTTTCTAAGTGGGTGGAAAATCTGGTACCTGTCAGAAAGAAGAGTGGAGAGATTAGATTATGTGTATACTTCAGTAATATGAACAGGGTGTCTCTCAAGGACAACTACCCACTGCCTAAGATGGATCACATTCTACATAAAGTGGTGGGTTCTCAAAAAATGTCAATGTTGGATGGTTTCTCTGGGTACAATCAAATCATGGTACACCCTAATGATCAGGAAAAGACAACCTTCACAACACCATGGGGCACCTTCATGTATGCCAAGATGAATTTTGGGCTCATGAATGCAGGAGAAACATTTCAAAGGGATATGGATATAGCTTTTGTTGATTAGAGAAATAAATTTATTGTTATTTACTTAGATGATATCATTGTGTATTCAGTTTCTGATGAAGAACATCTTAAGCATCTAAGAAGGGTTTTTCAAAAGTGTAGGAAGTTTGGCATTTCATTGAACCCCAAGAAGTCTAATTTTGGCATGGAAGAGGGGAAGTTGTTTGGTCACATTATTTCAAAGGAGGGAATAAATATAGATCCCAACAGAGTTGAGGGAATCTTAAAAATTGGCACACCCAGAAGAAAAAAAGAAGTGCAATCTTTCCTTGGGAAAGTAAACTTTCTAAGAAGATTCATCCCTAACCTAGTTGAAATTATAAAGCATATCACTAACATGCTCAAGAAAGGAAGTGAGATCAAGTGGACCCCTGAAGCTAGAAAATCCTTTGAAGACATTAAAGTGGCATTGACCAAGGCCCCAGTACTGACCATTCCTAATTTTTAAAAAGACTTTATAGTGTTTTCTTTTGCCTCAAAGAACACCATTGTTGGTATTTTATTACATAAGGATGAGCAAAATTTTAAGAGGCCTATAGCATACTATAGCAGGACATTGAGGGATTTCCCATTGAATTATGATATCATGGAAAATCAGGCATATGCATTGGTCAAGGATCTAAAGGAGTTTGGAATTTATATATTGCATTATCATACCACTTCCTATGTGCCCAGCAGTTCTGTGAAAGACATTTTAACTCATCTTGATCCTGAGGGAAGAAGGGAAAAATGGATATTTGTGTTGTTGGAATATGACCTTGAGATCAAACCTACAAAGTTGATCAAAGGGCAATGACTTTCCAAGATTATGGAACAAACAAATTGTGAGCTCTTGGGAATTAGCTTCATTGTTGATTTTTCATCTAAATCAGAAGAAGAAAATTTTGCTCAGGTATCTAAAAACTTCCTTGACTCCCCATGGTATGCTGATATTATTTATGTATTGAGAAATTTGCAGGCTCTGACTGAATTAAGTAAAACCAAGGCAGGGTTCTTAAAGATAAAAGCAACAAATTTTTGTATTGTAAATCAATCTCTATATTGGAAGGATCCAGCAGGAATCTTGTTGAGTTGTTTGTTGGAGGGAGAAGTAGAAAGGACCATCAGGGAGTTTCATAAAGGTGACTATGGAGGACAACATTATTGGAAAACTATTGTGCATAGGATATTGAGGGTTGGGTTCTATTGGCCTATAATTTTTTCTGATGTCTACAAAGAAGTATCAAGTTGTCATGAATGCCAATTTTTTTATGGGAAGAGAAAATTGCATCATTTTCCCTTGAAGCCCATCTTTGTTGAAGCACCTTTTAGACAATGGGGCCTTGATTTCATAGGAGAAATGCATCCACAATCCTCAGCTCAGAAAAAGTGGATACTAATAGTCAAATATTACTTCGCCAAGTGGATTGAAGAAGTTCCCACTATGCAAGCCACAAATGTTGGTATCATTAAGTTTTTAGAGAACAATATTTTGTCCAGGTTTGGGTGTCCAATCAAAATCATTATAGACAATGCAACAGCATTTAATTCCAACAAGATGGAAAAATTTTCTAGTGATCACAATACAACTCTTAGCCATTCCACATATTATTACCCTCGAGGTAATGGATTGGTTGAGTCATCCAATAATAGCTTAACTAGAATTATCAAGAAATTGTTGCAAGATAACAAAAAGGCTTGGCATAAAAAGTGCATCCATGCACTATGGGCTGACAGGATCACTACTAAAAGGTTTATTGCCACTTCACCCTTCCAGATTGTGTATGGCACATAGGCAATTTTTCCTACTACATTAGGATTTCCAGTAATGAGATTAATACAGGAGCAATATGCTGAAACAGAAGCCACTCGAAGGAGAACAGGTGAACTGATCAATGTCCAGAAAATAAGAGAAAAGGCCTTCAACAACTCTCAATAGCACCATGACAATATTAAAAATGTTTTTGATAGGCATACTAAAGAAGATGATTTCAAATTATGGGATTTGGTGTTGAGATGGGATGCCAGAAATGAAGACAAGGGAAAGCATGGGAAATCTGACCATTTGTGGTTCGGACCTTTCAAAATTGTTCCATACCATGGAAATAATGCCTATCTACTGCAGGAACGTAATGGAGATCTTGTTGGAGGAGGACCTGTGAATGGCAGGTTTCTCAAACATTATATCATTTAAAGGAAATTTCACCCTTTCCATTCATTGTATATAACCATTTTTGTTTTTATTTTGAAGCAATTAGAATCAAATCAGCAGAAATTGAAGCCCGAAGCGAAGGCCCTAAGTTATGTTGAGTATAATTTGAGTTTTGTGAACAAGGTGTTGATAAATTTAGTTGCAGGAGTAAAATAAGCCCAATGGGTAGGCACTTGGTCTGTCGTTATTGGTTACCTCATTGGGAGGATAGCATCCCTAGTTTGAGCCTATGTTATCACCATTAAAAAGATTTGTGTGAAATCGAGATGTTTGGACTTAGCGAGACGCTAGATTGGTTTGGAGACTTGACAAACTAGAGGATAGGGCTAAATCTGGAAAGAAAAGGAAAAATTTGGCGGGGATCTAAGGTAAGGGGACCCAATACATCACAGATCACAAGATCTCCAGATCGAAGGTCGAGAATCATTTCAGGGGCAAGCGTTGTGTGGAGGATAATTCCCGAAAGTGGCCCGAAAACTAAACTGTGGTTTTCGGTCATGACCACGTGGAGGCATCAGGTGCATTTCGGGGTGAGAAGCAAGTTGCCCCAAACTACTTCCTCATGCCCCCGAAATTGGAAAAGTATATAAAGGGAATTTGTTGTTTATTTTATTATTTTTTTAAATACTGGAACGTTTGAAAGTTGGCACGACCACCCTCATTCAACTGTAGCTCAACAGTATGCCAAGTTCACACCATTTCCGCTCATTTCCAGGTATTTTTCATCGTCTCCATGGACCTTATCATAACTTGAGTAACAGAGCAAGACCCTATATCAAATCAAGAAGCCCTAATTGACCGAGATTCAGACATTTTTGACACCAAAATCACCATTTCACCCTTCTCTATGTCCAGAAGTAATCTATCTGATAATGTAGGAAAGCATATACCATTCCTTGAAGCAGTCCAAGCCACCATAGTCCCTTATGTTGTCAAAGTCGCTTTCCCTTTTCCTGAATTCATAGGTTGGTGCGCAGAGCAGTATTCACAGGAAGAAAAGGTCATCGTAAATAAACAAGGGTTTGAGGTCTTTTGTAGGGTAGAGATTCTATCAATTTGATATGCCCTCAGCATACCAGAGTCTTTATCCATAGTGTCTAAACCTTTCGATGAAGAAAATCTAATTAGGGTCTACAGGGAGTGTCCATCATGAGTCAGAGATATGGTTTTACAGATAGTTGTCAAACCACAGCATCTTTCAGAGAGTTTTTCTTTGCCAATGAATGTGAGTATAATGGTTATTGAGGTCCAATGGGTATGTTCCTTGTTGAGTCAAATTTTAGGTCTAGATAATGACAAAAATGTGGTCGAGGTCATGTTGGGTTTCCTGTTGGAATTTTTTCAGTCAGAGTCTGTTCTGTCAGTCTATGTCAGTTTTGATCAATTAATAGCTGATAATATCCATAAAAAGCTAGTGAATTTTCACTCTCTAAGGCATTTCAGATATTACAGCTATTTGTTGAAGATTTTTCTAGGAAACAAATAAGAGAGAATTTCATGAAGCATCATTCATATCAACTGAATGTAAAAGGATTACATTTCTCATATTCATCAACAAATTTATTTCTAGGGTTTATGGTTTGATCTTCAACACCATCCTACCTAGAGTTCTGGATGACATGAGGAGCTATCTACATCCAAATCCATAAAATAGAGTGTGGGACTGGGTACTATTTATGCATTCAACAGTAATCTGGGTTTATGGTTTTCATGAACCCCCTTACCTATTGCCTATTTTTCTGACCCCCGGAGTCTTTTCGCTTGAATTCATCAGGCAAAGAATCATAGCTGAGATAGAGAACTTCCTGAAATTACACAAAGCCTCCAACCTCAAATTTCCTTTTATCATTGGACCCTTCATTATAAAAACTAGATCATGCTTATCTCATATTCGAGCAAAGCTCAAAGAGTTTGGTTTTTCACA
>WSFP011468371.1:0-18077 GCA_009831015.1 Picea engelmannii
TTGGGTTTGGAAAACCAATGATATCTGAAAAATCACAAAAAGTGAACCTTTGAGACAGAATGGCTTCCATGCTTGGATCTAGTGGAGTTGCCTATTGATCTTTAGATAGTGGAGTCGCCATGGTGAAAGATCTGCAGTCATGTATATGTCCCCTTCCTGTTCACCATCAAGAAGTGGATCTGATAGTTGTCGTTCTCCCAAGGATAAATACTTCGTGTCTCCGTCCCCGACAACGGTGCCAAAAATGTTAGTCCCTAAAGTTGCACTTGACTGCTAAGGGCAAGCTAGGGCATCATTGATTTATTGCAAAAGCATTTTGAGAGTTTTATGATTGGGTTTTTTGAGTAAGGTAGTTTGAAACTGGTTTCAAGGTAACAACACAATATGAAAAACAAGATTAAAACAGAGTATATCCCATTGACTGAATAATAGGTAAACACAAAGATGGATTAAACCAATTAAGAAAAAGGAAGGTGAAGCCTTCAATTTGTCAACTTCACYAGAATTCTTGCCTCAAAATATCATAAAGAAACAAGATGTTCARCTTGATATCAAACTTGAAAAATAATMTTTACAGTRAAATTTTCACTGTATAAATTAAYRGTCAAGAATCAAAAGCATTGMAATCTGAATATGAATTCAAGCATGAATAAAGAAATAACAGAGTAGAAAAAGAGGGTCTAACCATCCATATGCCTTTGCTATTAAGTGTCAAATTGAACATAATGCCTTTACAATGTGCTTCACAAAAAGGTCCCTTGGGTCTCCAATTTTTTCCACCACTGTTTGAATTTGATGCCTTATTTTGATTCATTCTTGGATCTGACAAGATTTTCTAAACATCTATTTAGTCCTATAAAATCTAGGAACAACTGACTGCTCATATTTCTCCTCGAAATCTGGAAAAAATCTATTCCTTTAACTATTTTCCACTCATAGACTTTTCTTGGTATGTTGAGTTTGATCACTTGCCATCTTTTGATTTTATGCCTGGAAATGAGGATCGCTTTTTTTCTAATCATGTGGCTTATTTGAAAAGATTAGATCCTTCATCCAAATATTTGATACTTGGTTGACCATAAATGAGATACCTCAAACACTAAGATTTGATCATTTCTTCTATGATTTGAATACATGAGTTTTTAGATGATATGGTAAATCTCTAGGCATACCCCTGCACATAATTTTGAGGTCTGAGACTTCATTAACATTTGATTGATCATGTTCTTGGTCTGATCCACTTTCATGGCTATGTGAACTTCCCTCTTTAAAATGTGAGCACTCCAAGTAACCTGCAAATTGACCCTAAACATGCTTCGAATGCCAAAAAGACTATCCAACTATTTGTAATCACACCCATTGTGAGCGTGGAACTGTTATTTCCTCGAGATTATACCAGCTCAAACTCTCTTCCATTTTGAGGTAGATTACCCAATCAAAATTTCCTTACTAGTAACTTTGTTGCCAACCTGTAGCAACATATCATCTGAGATAAAACTCTCTTCTCCACTTTGCCCTGCAGAACGTCCAATAGATAAAACATCTCCAGGAAGAAGATCCATTCCAGACAGCTTCACCCATTTTTCACATCGATGCACCATTAATGTTTTATTATCGACTTGAACCTGCCAAAGTTCTGGAGCACAAAGAATGGTTTCAGACAATGTTCCTTCATAAACTTATGAAAAGTAAGATGTGGAAACTCAAATACATTTCAATCCCATTTCTCCATAGTTGCATTCACTTTATCTACATGAATGAAACATCTGATTCTTTTAGATTTTCCACAATTGCTTCTGCTTTTGCAGTCATGTTCTCTCTAAATTGTGATCCACTACTAGTGGATCTGAGGAATGATAAGAGGGTGGTGATTTGAGATTAAATACGCGGAATAGGATGAGGACGATGGGCATGTGTTGGGCTGTGAGTTTTACAATAAGGGGGTACAGGGTAGTCTGGCTTGTGGTAGCATGATACACCCTTTGTCAATCCTTTTGGCAATCCTCATGTTTTGTATGACTGCAAGTGTGTGGCTTCCAGGAATGGAGATTGGCTCCTGGCCAATAATTTTGCTAACATAATCATTAAGAATGTAAAAGACAACCGAAACCATAATACTTGACCACATAATCCAAAATGGCATTATAATACCATTTTATTTTGCCAGAAAGTCACCTTTTAATCCACAGGCAATAATCCTTACTTAATATCATCTTTAGACACATTTGACTAGTACAAAGGCCAATTTATCTTGATGAAGTGGAATCAGGGTATAATAACATTGAAAAGGCGTATGAAACAAATACTTCCACCCTTCTTATACCTCCCTCCAACGAGGCAAGTCAAAAGCTCAATACTATTTATGGCACATACGATACTGGTGCTCAAGAACAACACTTCCCGGTGCTATGAGAATAACCCCATTCATGTAACAAGGAAAAACTGAAAAATTTAGTATCTGTATACTAACAGTTGTGTTAAAAAAAAAAAATTGGGACACATTTATACCACACTTAACCCCCATAACACTTCAAAAAAGAAATTAAAATATCACAACAACATATTGGAAGTTTTAGCAATGAATGACACCTATAGCCTAAGTGTTTGACGAAAGTCAATACACAAAAAAATCATGAAAAAGCTACAGTAGTGAGAAAAAATCATAACAACAGTGTATAGGAACATTATAGTGGTATCGGATCCCTCTTCCTACTAGCCTAAGAGGGGTTTTTTAGTTCATGAGGAGAGGAAAAGATAGGTATATCACCTACAAGAGTAGAATATAGTGAGGGGCAGAAAACATTTTTTACGAAGGAGAGGAGGAGATGGGTGAGAATCAACCCAGAGCAGAACATGGGAGACCCAAATGAGGATAGATCCCTTCAGATATTGGAGAACATATCTAGTAGGCAGCAATAGTTATCCCAACTCATGACTCAATTAATTGTAGCTCAGAACCATGGTAGCAACTCTGGTGCAGGGGGTTCAAATGTGAACAATGGAAACAATGGTGAGTGGATCCATCATGATATCCCTACACCAAACCATGACAGGGTGCCTACACAGGTTGGACCAAATACATATAGAAGAACAGTCCCTAGAACATTAATGCCTCAATTCTTGGAAAATCAACAGACAGTGAACTAGGGGCAACAAATGTGTGGTGAGACTTTCCAAGATTATTATGCAGAGTATCAGGCCTTAGGGGATTATTTTCAAGTTTCTATGTCACTTCAAGATTTCTACTCCATTAAATATAGGAATAGACCCAAGGACCAAAGGGGACAAAAAAACAAATATCTCTCGAGGAAGTTGGGAAAGTTATCAATTCCCACATTTGATGGATCTAGAAAGAGCATTGCACAAGCATGGGTACAAAAGCTTGACACCTATTTTCAATTGAACCTCGTGACAGAAGCTAAGGTGATTAAATTTGCTACCTTGCATCTTGATGGAGAGGCACGTGAATGGTGGTACCATGGGTTAGTCACTCTGGGGCACTCTAATATCACTTCCTATTTGGATTTCACTCAGAAGTTGATGGAGAAATTTGATAAAAAGGACCCAGAGCTGCATTTCAGAGAGTTAGCACAACTCAAACAAGAAGGATCACCAGATGCTTACATCACAGAGTTTCAGAAGATAGTAGTGACAGTGTCAAACATATCTAAGCAGAGGCTTGTGATGTTGTTCATTGAGGGTTTGTTGGAGCCACTTTGTGGTTGGGTAAAGGATTTCAAGCCTGAGACCTTAAAGGATGTTATTTTGGGGACAAGGGACATGGAGGGTGCAGTCCCTAAAACCAAAAAAAAATCCAAGCCCTTTATTCCACAAAAAATCAAGAACAAGAATCCTCCTGGGAAGGAAGGTACAGGAAAGGAAATTTTGGATGAGGCAACAAATAATGAGCTAAGGAGAAAGAACATTTGTTTCCACTATAAATATCCATGGGTACCAGGACACAAGTGTCAGGGAAAGGTTCAAGCCCATTATATTGAGGTACATTCAGATTCTAATGAGGAGGAGGAGGAGCAAGAGGTTTCTCCAGAGAAAGGAAAAGAGCAGAAGGAGGAGACAAGGGAGAAGCCTCGTGAGGAGGCTAAGGAGGTTTTTATATCCATATTATCAGGTACTTTGAGATTCAACACCTTCAGAGTTAAAGGAGTCATAAGGGGACATGGAACCACTGCCTTGATTGATGGTGGGGAAACCCACATTTTTATTGATGCGGCTTGGGTGGATAGGATATGGGTAGCTACAAAGGACTTTGAGGGTTTCAAAGTAGCATTGGCTGACGAATTTAATGTGTCTTGCACAAATAAAACTCCTAGATTGCCTTAAAAATTGGTAACTACACCTTGATAGAATATTTTTATGTGGTAGATGTGGCAGATTCAAATGCAATGTTGGGAATTCAGTGGCTTCAAACATTGGGGGACATTATCACAAACTACAAATAGATGACCATGAATTTCTTCACGCCGGGAGGGAAGCAAGTTGTTCTATGAGGCATGGAGAATAATGCTCCTACAATGGTATCAAACAAAAGTATGGAAGACATATTCATACATATATATGTAGTGTATGCAACACAATTCTTTATTACATCCCAGATAGATGATGACGGAAGAAGGCACTATCATGCAGACATTCAGGATTTATTGAGCAGACACGGAAAGGTATTTTCCAATACCTCCAGGGAGACCTCTTGACAAAGGTTTTGAGCACACCATAGAGCTTGAGGAGGGGGAAAAACCAGTGGTCACCACCCCATACAGGCATCCCAATAATTTCAAAGATGAGATAGAGAAATCAATCAAGGATTTGCTTGACATGGGGCACATAAGACCCAGTTCCAGTCCTTTCGCTTCTTCAGTGGTCTTGGTTAAGAAGAAAGACAAGACAATGCAGATGTGTATTGATTATCGGGCCTTGAATAAAAAGATAATAAATAAAAAGTACCCTATACACAGGATCAATGAGTTTCTATATGAATTGCATGAAGCGGTGTATTTTTTGAAGGTTGATCTTCGATCCGGATATCATCAGATCAGATTCTGTGAGGAGGACATTCATAAAACCACCTTTAGGTGCAATTATGGGAACTATGATTTATTGGGCATGCCTTTCGGATTGACCAATGCACCTGCTACTTTATAGTCGTGCATGAATCATATATTCAGGAAGCAGTTGTGGAAGTTCCTATTGGATTTTTCGATGATCTCTTGATATATAGTAGGACCTGGGAGGAACACTTGGCACACTTGGAGGATATTTTGAGCATTATGGAGGAGAAATCATTATATGCCAATGAATCTAAGTGAAAATTTGGTATGAAAAAAATTCTCTACTTGGGGCATGTGGTCAGCGCACAGGGAGTGTAGGTTCACGAAGAGAAGATACAGGTTATTCTAGATTGGCCACCACCCAATAACATCACACACTTTCAAGGGTTCCTTGGGATCTTCTATTACTACAAGAATTTTGTGTCAGGATTCTCTCAGTTGACCACCCCTCTTACAGATCTAATGAAAAAGGGGGATTTTTATTGGACAAAAGAGGCCCGGAAGGCCTTTGATAAAATGAAGGAAGTGATGAGTTCTTGCCCCATTTTGGAACTTCCTGAATTTACTCATCCCTTTGTGTTAGAGTTTCATGCATCTAGTGTGGGAATAGGAGTGGTTTTGATGCAGCAGAAGCATCCTATTGCATACGAGAGAAGGAAGCTCTCTGCCACAAAGATACTTTATCCCATCTATGACAAGGAAATTCTCGCCATTATGCATGCACTAGCGAAATTCAGAGAGTACCTAATAGGTGGGAAGTTTGTGGTCAAGACTAATCACAACATTTTGAGGCATTTCTTGGGGAAAAAGAATCTTAACAAAAGGTAGCAGAAATGGATCAGTAAAATACAGGCCTATGACTTCGATATTGAGTATGTCAAAGGAAAGAAGAATTCATTTTCTGATGCTCTGTATAAGAGACCCGAGATGTGCTCATTATCAGAGATATTTGAGGATTGGAAATCTTAGCTCTTGGTGGTGTATTCCAAGAGAATTTTTTCTTATGAGGTGATGGATAGAAGTGTGCAGGATGAAAGGTACAAGGTGGTATATGATATCATCTACTACAAAGATAGCATATACTTGGTTCTGAAGTCCACATTAAAGTAGAAAATTTTGAAATCCATGCATGAAACACCTTTAGTTGGGCATCCAGGATATTTCAAAACATACAGGCAGACCAGGGAGAGGTTCTCATGGAAGGGAATCAAATATGATGTATTGAGACATGTGCGAGAGTGTGTGACTTGTCAGTATAACAATTCGAAGCAGACCCACCCTACAGGATTACTTCATCCACTACCCATTCCAGAGCAGAAATGGGAGAGCATATCCATGGACTTTATAACAGGGTTGTTGAAGACACAGGGCAAAGATTGCATTTATGTGGTGGTCGATAGGTTGACCAAGTTTCCTCATTTATTTCCCATATCCTCGGAGTATAAGGCATCACAGGCAGCATATTTATTCTTCAGGGAGATATACAGGCTTCATCGATTTCCAGAAAACATTGTTAGTGACAGGGACAACAAATTTTTGAGTTTTATTTGGCTGGATTTGTTCATGCTAGCAGGAACAAAATTGACTCCTGGTACAAGTTACCACCCACGGACAAATGGCCAAATAGAGATAGTAAAAAAATGGATAGAGGGGTATTTTTGTAACTACGTGACCAGGAAACAAAAGGCATGGGTTAAGTGGTTACACTTCAGAAAGAATTGTTATAACACCAGTTATCATATGTCCATTGGGATGACACCATTTAGAGTATTATATGGATATGATGCTTCATCCTTTGTAGACTTGGAGTTTGGGGGTAGCAGGGCACCCATGGCCAAAGATTGGATTCAAGAGAGGCAATAAATTCTTAAGTCTCTTAAGGATAACCTGCAGATAGGCATAGGGTCGAGCACACCTTCGAGGTAGGGGACTTGGTGTTTCTCAAGCTGCAACCATATAGACAGTATTCTATGAAGAAGATTGGTCCGTAGAAACTTAAGCCATGGTTTTACGGGCCTTATAGGGTGACCAGGAGAGTTGGTGAAGTGACTTATGAGATGGAGCTTATAGAAAGGAGTAAGATTCATAACGTCTTTCACGTCTCGTGTCTCAAAAAGGAATTGGGACAACACATCACTACTTCGTAAGAACTGCCTCCATTGGATGAGGAGGGGAAGCTAATACTAGTTCCTAAGGAAGTATTGGAGGTTCAAGAGAAAAATATTTGGAACAGGATAATCAGAGAATATCTGGTCAGATGGAGAGACTCTTTGCTTGCGGAAGATGCCATTTGGGAGAGTGAACAAATTTTGCAACACCTGAATCTGCAATTGCTTGGGGAAAAGCAATCTCGAGAAGGGAGAATTTTCATGTCCCCTTCCGAGTGATCATGGGACATGGATGAAGTAGCCTAAGTGATTCACGTAGTATATATTTATTAAAAAAGGGAATTGATTAATTACTTAATTTCCTAAGGGGAAAAGTGCCTAAAAAAATTACATTAGATAATTAAAAGGGGGAAAAGGGAAAAAGCACCAAAATTGAATTAGGAGGAATATGAAAAGTCACTTAAATTGATTAAAAGGTAAAAAGGTCGCAAACGAGTCAGTGAATGAATAAAAAGGGGAAAAAGAGGGCGCCCTCTCTCATTCTTGCATTGGAATTTTCTAATTTCTCATTGAGAGAGCTCATTGTGGCTTTAGAACTCTTGGGAAGGAAACCCTAGGAGAAAATTTCAAAGATTTGCTTTGGTGGTGAGATCATCCACCCTATTTGGTCATTTTGGGGAAGGTATCACACTGATTTATTCATTGTATTTGATTGCTAGCAGGGTTATCTTTAGTGGCTACGTTTTTCTCTTCATTTGTGGCTGAGATCTTAGAGGTGGCGGCTAAGTTTGAGTTTGCAAGGGTCAAACTGCTCTAAGGAGGATGAGTTATTTTCTTGTTGGGTTATATCTTCTAGTTGGACTGCATATTCACTTAGTGGGTCGAATTGTTGGTTGTGGAAGGCCGAGTTCTCCCAGAAGAAATCGTGGGTCTCCATATTAGACCATTTTTTGTGAGATGGGTGCTTTTATGTGGTTAGGGGGGTGAATTCCTTCATCTACATAAGTCGAGTGGGAAACAGTTTTGAGCCATTATGTAAGAAAGTCGTTCTCCTTGAGATAGAGATCATATCTTCCAGCAAGGGATGAATTTTCTTGACAGGTCGAGATCTGGAAATAAGGGGTGATGTGTCTTTGTGAAAGACCCATTTTGGAACAATAGTAGTGTCATTTGGAGGTTGAATCTATATCCTTACTACTCCTTTAGTAAATAAGTAACTATCATCTGGATAAGTTTCAAGCAAACTGTGAGTTGCTACCATAGTCATTGCTTAGTTATAAACTGGTAATTAATAAATACATCCTTGTTGTGTTCCTTTGTTTTATCAGTTGTGTATTTGATTTTTTTTATGCATGTTGTTGTATACCATTGTTGTGTTAAAAATGAGTTTTTTTGGGACACTTTTATGCCACACTTAACCCCCATAACACTTCAGAAAAGAAATTAAAAAATCACAATGGCGTATTGGAATTTTTAGCAGTGAATGACACCTACAACCTAAGTGTTTGATGAAAGTCAATACACAGAAAATTCATGAAAAGGCTACGGCAGTGAGAAAAATTCATAACAACAGTGTATAGGAACATTACACGAGGCATGTCTACTATAGTGAAGTTAAACTTCTACAGTAATAACAATGATCTAGTGATTCTACCATTGGTGATTGGTTTATTCATTAAGAATTTAATGGCATAGTGGTTTGTGTGAATAAATACTTTGTAATCTATTATATAGTGTCTCAATTTGTTTATGGCATACACAACGGCTAGGAATTCCTTTTTTGGTGACATTTTAATCGAGCTCAGTTGGTGTCAGGTTTTTTCTTATGAAATGGATGGCATAGGATAGTTGATCTTCTTTTTTCCATAAAACCACTCTAAGGGTTGTGTCTAAAGCATCTGTCATAATGTGAAAAGGAAGGGACCAGTTTGGTTCCCTAAGTACTAGTGTTGTGGGGAGTTTTTTCGTTAATTCCTCAAATGAATTTTGACACTGTGAGTCTCATACAAAAACGTTATCTTTAACAAGAAATTCGAACATTGGTGTTGCAATATTTGTGAAATTTTCAATGAATCTCCTATAATAACCGCCATGCCCAAAAACATTATTACCTCTTTGTGTGATCGTGGTGTTGAGAGATCCATGATGAATTTTTTTTTGGTTGGGTCTACCTTGATACCTGCGCTAGAAATGTGATGTCTGAGAACAATACCTTACTTCTATAACATCCTTCATTTTTCATTACTTAAGGCAAGGAAAGCTTCCCAACTTCTAATCAAGACTCTTTCCAAGTTATCAAGTGCTTCTTTAAAAGTATCATTGTAAACATAGAAGTCATACATATAGATTTCTACACATTCATCAATTAAATCATAAAAAATACCTAATACTTCCCTTTGGAATGTGGTGGGGGCATTGCATAAACCAAATGGGAAAACGTTGTAGGAAAATGTACCCCACAGGCATGTGAATTTGGTATTTTCTTGGTCTTTTGGTGCAATCTAAATTTGATTATACCCATTAAATCCATCTAGGAAAGAAAACTATTGTTTTCCTGAGAAAGTATCCAATACCTTATCGATAAATGGTAATGGGAAATAATCTCCCAGGGTTGCTTTATTAAGCTCCCTAAAATTAGCACATATTCTCCATTTACCATTTTTCTTGGGCACGATCACAAATGTTGAAACCCATTTGCTATCAGATATTGGGTATATGAAATTGGCATTCAGTAATTTTTGGAGTTTTTCCTTCACAATATATTTTAGAGTGAGGCTCATGCAACATTGTGGATGTAGAACGGGTCTAGCATTCTCCTAAGCATAGATATGGTGTATGCAAGTATCATGGGGAATGCCACACATGTCTTTGTAATCCCATGTGAATGCACCAGATTGTTCTTGTAGCAATCGAATTAATTGTTCCTTTTGATTTTGGTCAAGTTGAGAATTAATGCTTAAAATTGTATCCAGGCTTATCTCAACAAGAATACTATAAGGGTTGGAACTTTCTTTAATGTCTGACACGGGAAGGGATGATGAACTTTCCAAATCACAATTTTCTTGAAAAACATTACTAAAGATGAGATCATATGGAGAGGATGATAAAGGATATAGCATCATTTGTGGTGGAGATGAATTGATTTAGCAAATTATCTTCAGTTTGTTATTTCAACCCCCTAGATTTTTCAATGGTTAAAAGGGGTTGTGTGATTTCTTCATCTTTGTAGGGATATTATATCCACAAGGACTCTTCTACTACTAGTTTTGTAGGTGGATAGAGGATAAGTTTCTTCATAAAATTTATTTCTTCCCTCGAGTCAATTAGAATGTTTTATATGGGAACATTGTTGATGTAAACAATGACTATCGGGTTTCCAAGATCAACATATTTCTCCATTATAGATTTATCGATAAATTAGTTCAGCTAATTTTCCTATAACTTGAATTGTAGGGGGGTTTTTCCTTTTTCTCCTAGGTTTCTTAATACATAATTCCATTATGGTTTTTGCATATATAGGCACGTATTTTATTGCTTGTAACAATGAATTTTCACACAAACATTTTTCAGTTCTGTTTCCAAGTCAAATGTAGGTTGAGCCACAAGTTTCTCTAAGGCCAACCTCTCTGGGAAAGGAGGGATTTTGGGTACCTGCGTTTTCTTTGAATTCAAAACTGGAGATGTTTGTGTGGTGATGACTATCCCATCAGAAGGGGGGTCATCATTGGATGTTTAGACGAGATTTTCCTCCTCTTCAAGTTCTTTTGCAATGACAATTGTGGGGTTTTGTTTCTAGAGGAAATTTCCTAGCCTTAAATGTATGTCTTGCAAGGGTACTTGAGTGATCAAGTAAGTTAGAAAGTTATGTAACTCAACATTGAAAACAGGTTGAGCAATTTTTTTATTTGGATTGGGAACCGATTGAGCAGGTAATTGTGTTTGCCTTAGAGAGTTTTGAGTTGCAGGTAACTATAATTGTTGTGGAATTTGAGGAATTGTTGGTTGAGGTGGATTTACTTGTGCTTGTATTGGAGGTTAAGGTGGTGGAAACTATGGATAAGTTGGGTAAGGCATTGAAAATTGTTGTGGGGCTATATTTCCATAAGTACTCCCTCACCATCTTTGTTGACAAGGTTGGTTTTGGGCAGGCTGCCAAGTTATCGGAGAATTCCATTGTTGAGGATAAGTATTATAAGATGCACAAGATTGAAATGAAGGTTTGTGTGCCATACCTTATGGGTGTGGTTGTCAAGGCCTTCTTTCTGCATCTTGAAAATATGGTTCAATTGTCCCATTTCTTCCTCGGTAGATAGCTTGGAGTCCTGACAATGAGGGGCATTTTTTGGTATCATGATTATCTACACAAATAGTGTAAAATTTTACATTATCCAATGGGAACTCTCTTAAAGGATGCATTTTCCTACACCTAGCACAAAAGATAGTTAAATTTTATTATTCTTCTTCTTTCTTTTTTATTTTAAGTGTATCTAGATGCGAGCTAATAGTACCAAGGATATTTGTTTTACAGATTTCTAATAAAATTCCTAGCTCCATCCTTGTCACTCCCCCTGCAGTAGATTTAGTATCTCTTGTTAAAGTATCTCTTACTCCCTTACCATATTTGGCTCTACTTCATGAATATCTCCTAGAAAGATCACAAATTTCTACAAATGGTAAGTGAGAAACATCACGAAAACCCATAAGATTAAGAATTTCTATATACTCTACCTATATCCCCTTTAGGAAAATAGTTCTAACAATATTATTGTTTAAGTTACTTTGTTTAGTCTTCTAAAGTTTGTATAAAAACCTCTCAACACAGTCCTCAAGACTTTCCTCATCATGTTGTTGCATCTTAAATATATCATTATGTGAGTCTCTAGTTCTACAATAATCTTGGTATTTCTTTAGAAAAGAATCTTTCATATCCTTACAAGACCTAATAGAATACTCTGGAAGTCCCATAAACCATATCAAGGTGGAATATTTCAAAATTGTAGGAAATAAGTTTAATTTCTAAGCATCATCCACATAATTATAACTTCGACACAGAATATCAAATTCAAATAAAAAGGCATCTAGATCTTCAGTGATAGTACCTATGAAATTTGGTAGTATTGGTGGAGGAATGTTCTTCATATTTACATTTGGTTCCATATCGAGGATGGGGAACCCAAAGGTTGCTTCTCCTTTTGCTTCCACATTTCCTTCCTCTTCGTCTACCATGATGCCAAAAAATCTGAAATCAAGTAGCTTTGGTTTCTTGTGTTGGTATTATGGTAGTTGCGGGAGTTATTAACCTCCATATGTAACCTTTGACTAGAATAGAATATTCTAGAAGCAAGAGAAACCCTAAATAGATGTGTGAAAACCTTGGAAGATAATTCGGCTCAGCAGAATAAGTAATATTGAAGTATTATATGCAGAAAAGGACAGGTCAGCCCTACCTTAAGAGACACATGTTCACCTGGCTAGATTAGTATAAATAGAGGACATATTGGCTCATTTGTTCACTCACTCCCACACTCTCAGTCACCCATAAATAGTGCACAAGTTTGGAGGAGGAGGAGAAACAGCTGCAGTTGTAAAGTTTTCTCTTTTTCAGTCTTTCTGGTACTTTCTCTTGTGCATTACCCTTGGAGAAGGTGTGCTCTCTTGGTTATCTTTTGGTTATGGTGTGGCTTCCTGGAATCAATATTTGTGTCAATGGTTAAGGTGCTAGGGGGTGGCTTTATGCCTATGGTTGGGTGACAATGGTGTAGCATTGTCTATGGTGAAACAAGACAACATTTGAACAGGTTATGGGCCCACACCACCTTCAGAACAATCTAACCACTGGAAGGTAGATCTGCAACTCTCTGTCAAGCTCATTGTAGCACAATTGAAATTTCAATTGCAGATGCAGTGTCAGTTGCAACACCAGTTGCAGTTCCAGTTGCAGCACCAGTTGCAATGTCAGTTGCAGCACTAGTTGCAGTGCCAGTTGTAGCACCAGTTGCAATGCTAGCACCATTTGCAGTGAAAGTTTCTATCAAGTATTGGGACTAATTTTTGCATATCCTATTTCACCCTAACCCAGTGCATCTCTTAGTGCCCTCGGCCATCAAAAACATCAATTTTTATTTTTTGGGTCAAAGTCAAAGTCATAGGTTGACTGGTCAAAATAAAAGATTGACTTTTGGTCAAAAAAT
Organism: Picea engelmannii; assembly: GCA_009831015.1. Taxonomy (NCBI): domain Eukaryota; kingdom Viridiplantae; phylum Streptophyta; class Pinopsida; order Pinales; family Pinaceae; genus Picea; species Picea engelmannii. Next base: position 13,366 of record WSFP011468371.1, read on the forward strand.
GATTTGTGTGGTCAAAGTTGAAATTTCAGGGTTTCTATCTTGTTCTAATACTTGAACCTTTTTTATTTAGTTTCTAACCTCTTCTTGTCAAGATGGTGTCTAGTTTCATATTAGAAGACAAGTTGAACAATACTACAAATTTCAAAGGTATGAACTTGTGTATTCTTTTCAAGTTATATCATCCAGCAAAGCATGAGTGTGTTTGCAGTGGATGTACAAGATACCTTGCCCAAGCAATGATTTTGAATTCAGTACATTCATAGGAACAAGCACACCCTCCCTAGCAATGAAGACTCCAGGTTTGATTATTTAAAATTGATATGTCTCTAGTTGTTATGGCATTATTATGATGTTATGTTGCATCTTGATCTATTGAAGTTATGATCATTATACTAACACCTTAATAATAGAGATACACTTTTTGATCTCCTCTCTAGGATATATTCTTATTCTTATGTAAATGCTTATTGCTTACAAGATGAAGTTGATCTCATTTAGGAGATGTTCTTGGTTACTGACCTAGACTCTAGGCAGGTTATCTTCCATGGAGGATACCATGGAGATTTTGTTGTCCTTGTTTATTGTTTCGGGCAGGTCATAAGAGATAAATCTAAGAGGGATTCAGTGATCAAGAAGAAGCCAACATAGTTTCATGACACTTTCTAGAATGAAAAGAGACATGTAGGATACGGAAGCGTGGTCTATGGATTATCTCAAATAGAGGCAGTTGAATTCAAAGTTTTAGATGAAGGATATTGACCAGATATATTGGGATTGGAAGCATGGATAGAACCAGATGAGAAATTCAGTGAGGAGACTAAATATTTTTAGCATGATGGACAGGAATTCCATGGCCACATCTTTGACGACACATTTGAGGAAGTTGTGTGATGGGATAGACATTTTCTTTGCAGAGATCACCTTATGCCAGTGTATCGTTGATCCATGACCGTATTATTGGGTTACAACACAACATACAGGTACTTATGTTGTACAAATAGATATTATTGATATCCTATGATGAAGTATGGTTTCCAAGATATACAGTTTTTGGAATGGAATAGCAGAAGAAAGATCTATCACCTGGGGTGCTACTTCAACTTGGGATCAATCAAGATTTCCAGAAAATAAAGGAAGAAGATATTTATAAGCACTCATATAGCGTATCCATTGATGCAAGATATGAAGTAGGGTTGTTTTTCAAAGGATCTTGCAAGACTTCATCAGATACATGGTGTAGGAAGGAGCAGTGAGGCTCCATCACATATCCACAGATGAGCAGATAGATGACATTTGCACTAATACTTTGTCTAGGACAAGATTGACAGGAATGCAAATGTTTCCCTGGAGGATTATTGATGATTTCATCATCATGTTGATATTCCAAGATTGATCAAATGGACTTGATGATGTGGGAATAGGCCCAAATGTAATCTTCAATGTACTAAAGATTTGAGTTGTTGTTATATATCCTATGTGTGAATTTCATCGGGCCTTGAAACTCTCACAAGTAGGTGAGTAGATAACTCATGAGTAGGTGAGTATCTCTGATAAGAATCGGGTCGAATATATCTCCATAGGAATTGGGCTACAAACCAGGGGATATAGAGAACATCTACATCCAGATTAGATGTGCCCTGACGTAGTCTTCGACAAAGTGAATATTCGAGGTGCTTGAGTTGAAATTCCGCGTGTTTGATAGCATCGATTTGAATGCATTTACAGAGTGATCCTATGAGAGGATCACCATGAGGTGTTTGTGGCTCCGATCTGTTCATAATTCTTGTCATGGGACAAGAACGACCTGAGGTTCTAGACACACATGTCCAATAGCATTGAGCTAAATGAATTCATGAAGTGATCCTATGAGAGGATCAACTATGAGGTGAATGTGGCTCCGAAGAGGTCATGATTCTTGTCATGGAACAAGAATGACCTGAGCTGCTAGACACATGGTGGTGGATATGGATCATCAATATAGCTAAATGAGGCTCATGGATATTGTGATGATATGTTTTGATACCATATTGCTATTGTTGAGGAAAATTTATAGAACACCTTACTCAATCATTTTTAAATCTTGCATGGATAGGACAAGATAATTGGGAATGTCACCTGAGATTTATAGCCTCAAAAAGCTTCACTCAATCTACGAGTATTAATTACAAGGATTAAGGTTGGTTTTATAATTTGTATATGTTGCAATGTAAAATAAAATTTATACAAATCTACTGGAATGTATACAGATTTTACAATAAAGAAAACATGGAGACCAAAAGAGAAAAGAGGAACGAAGTCATGAAAACATAAGTATGAGACAAAACAACAATATGATTTTATTTCATTCTAAGATACCAAAAGTGTATTTCTCTTTACAAACCCCTGTGAGGGTATGGACCAAAGTCAAATTTAGAGATCTCTAATGGGAATCATACAAAAAGACTCTGACAGTAAAATAAAACTAAAATCAATGATCCAGATCAGCTTGCCACAAATTGTTATCATTTTGACTCTACAATATATTATTTATCATCCATGAAAATTAATTCACAAACAGATAAGAATACATAGACCATCAAGGATGAATCAACACCTCTAAAACAAGAGGTTGAAAAGTATAATTCAGTCCTAAACCTTGTTGTCTACAATGAGACCCTTCTGTTAACAAGAGGATTAAGCTTTCAAGTAAACTCAAAAATGAATGAAAACTGAAACTATCTCATTTAACTAAAGAGAAAACATTAGTCTTGTCTTTATCTCCTTCTCTTCTCTGCCTTGTCTCTTCATCCAATTGAGATTTTATTCTTTCCCAATCAGTTGAAGTAGTTCAAATACTTTCTTTAGTTAAGTCAAATTGAATTAACAAATTAGTTTAGGAGAAATAAATAATAATAATATATAAATAAGGATCTTAATTAATAATGACTAAATAGGTGGGACCCCTTGTGACTCCCATCATTTCTATTTTTTACCATCAAATGCAAATTATAAAAAATAATCATTTAGACCATATATCATCCTTGTAACTCCCATGAATATCATTTAAACTGAATATTAAATATCATACATAAGTTATATCATATCCCTAAAAGAATATATTCACATTATCCACAAGATATCCAAAAATAAGTCTTGGTGTCCAAAACATACTGAAAACCATTAAATGTTGTCCTCATCACTGAAAATCATAAAAAAATAAATTAGAACCCATATTTGTTGCTTTGCAAGGCATATTTCCTCTTCTCACTGTTGTCCCCAATTGACATCTCTTGAGTGGCCTTTGGTTGGTTAGACCTTTGAGGTTGTATTTCATTTATCACATGGGAGAAATCATATTTGAGGTGGAGGCGTGAAGGCACAGATTTAGAGGACTCGGTGGATGGACTAGAGGGGGAGGCTATTGCTTTTCCTTTGTCTTGCATAGGTTGTGGGATATCAGTTTTCAATCTCTTGCTAGCGTGTGAGGATTGTACTGAAAAAAAAGCAGGAGCAATTTGAACATTGGGATTAATTGGTGGTGGTAGAGGCAATGAAACGGTGGTCCAACCATGGTGGTGAGAAACAGGCTGGTGGAAAATTTCTTGCCAACCATCATTAGCGGGAACTTTGGGTTGCAATGACACATGTGGAGGAACGGGAATGCTAGGGAAATTCTAAGGAGGATGAAAAGGGGGTCTCTCTAGTCATGGATGCAAGATACCATGGCCAACCAAATTAAAAAAACCATCTTGAAACAATTGGTTCAACTCTTATGGATCAACATCGAAATGAATAGAAAATCGAGGCCTTTTATGGCCTCGCTGCCATTTACCTTTGCCTTTTTTATTTCGGCCATTGTTTCCTCTACCGAAAAAACTCATCCTGTAGCAACAATTTGATAGTCATGAATTTCTTAATAAACCATACATGAAACTCTCCTTACATAAATCAACATTTAGCTCTAGAATTTACTACGAGACTCATGCAATCCATCCATAACATGTCATTTATTAATTTCCACGTGAACAGGGAATTGGTAGGGTTTATGGGAAATATGGAGGGCTTGTATTTAGCAAAAAATGATATCATGGAGGGGAATTAATATACGAATATTGTTCAAACAATTAATAAAACAATCAATTGTGTATTTAAAAATATCTAGAACATCAGTCCTCAACCCTTGCCACTATCAACTTCCTTTCATTTCCACGCAGACTCCTCTTCAAAACAAATATAACAAAAAAAGGAATGAATAAGTGAAATTGGTATCATGAAGGGGTTATATTTAGTGGAAAATGGTAGAATGGGTGGGTATCTCATGGATATTGTTCAAATGATACATCAACCATGCCACCTATGATATCAATTCGCAGTCAAACTTCCTTATTGTTCAAAAATTTAAAATTTATACAATACTATGTTTCCCAAAAAAACAACCCAAAACTTATGCGTGCTTCACAAAAATGCTCACTTGCATTAGAATTGTATTACACAGTAACCAATTTCCCAGAAATAAAAATAGTCATTATAACAATACTGCATGTACATAACGGAATTGAAAAATGAACAGCATCATAATCACCACAGTAAATACAACAACGGCCTTGAAGTGGACAAGCTACAACCATAATAACAAAATTAGCAAAGTCCTCAAAACCCATAGGGTCCTGTGAAGTTCCCCAAAGAAATCCTTGTATATAACCATAATTTTAATCGAACCACAGTTCATCAAA